>WOVY01004316.1:0-74776 GCA_013436015.1 Rhipicephalus annulatus
CCGTGCAGGATGTGGAAGTGGTTGGCAAGGTACGATGCAGTGACCATAGAATGGTACGGTCTCGAATTCGCCTAGACTTGAAGAAGGAACGAACAGAAACTGATACGCAAGAAGCCAATCAATGAGCTAGCACTGAGAGGGAAAGTACAGGAATTCAGAGTGTCACTGCAGAACAGGTACTCGGCTCTTAGCGAGGAAACCAACCTTAGCGTAGATACAATGAATGATAATCTGACGAGTATCATTACGGAGTGTGCAGTGGAAGTTGGAGGCAGGGTAGCTAGACAGGACACTGGCAAGCTTTCCCAGGAAACAAACCTAATTAAGAAGCGTCAAATCATGAAAGTGTCAAGTACAACAGACAAAATAAACTGGCAGAGCTTTCGAAGTTGATTAATAGACGTAAGGTATGCGATGTAAGAAGGTATAACATGGAGAGAATTGACACGCTCTGAAAAACGGAGGAAGCGTCAAAGCAGTGAAGAGGAAACTTGGGATAGGCAAAAGTCGGATGTATGCACTAAGGGACAAAGAAGGCAAAATAACTACCAATATGGATAGGATAGTTAAAATAGCGGAGGAGTTTTACAGAGATCTGTACAGTAGCCGAGACAAACCACGACCTTAATACTATAAGAACTAGCAGTAACCCAGAATTACACCGCACCAGTAATGATAGAAAGAAGTCAGAAAAGCTTTGGAGAGCATGCAAAGAGGCAAAGCTGCTGGGTGAGGATCAGGTAACATCAGATCTGCTGAAGGATGGAGGACAGATTGTCTTAGAAAAACTAGCAACCCTGTTTACGAGGTGTCTCCTGATGGAAGAGTACCAGAGTCTTGAAGAACGCGAACATCATCTAATACATAAAAAGGAGATGACAAGGACTTGAAGAATACAGGCCGATCGCTTGCTCTCTGTAGTATACAAGCTATTTACAAAGGTAATTGCTAACAGAGTAAAGAAAACATTAGAATTCAATCAACCAAAGGAACAAGCAGGATTTCGAAGAGGCTACTCAACAATCAACCATATTCATACTATAATCAGGTAATAGAGAGAAATGCTCAGAGTATAACCAACCACTATACATAGCCTTCATAGATTACGAGAAGGCGTTTGATTCAGTAGAAATATCAGCCGTCTGCAGACACTGCGGAATCAGGGCGTAGATGAAGTATATAAACATTCTGGAAGAAATCTACAGGGGATCAACTGCTACCATAGTGCTTCATAAGAAGCAACAGAATACCAATCAAGAAGGGTGTAAGGCAGGGGGACACAGTCTCCCCAATGCTATTTACCGCGTGCTTACAGGAAGTTTTCAGAAGCTTAGAATGGGAACAGTTAGGGATAAGAGTAATAGAGAATACCTTAGTAACCTGCGCTTCGCCGATGACATTGCATTGTTGAGTAACTCAGGGGACGAATTGCAACTCATGATTACGGAGCTAGACAAGGAGAGCAGAAAGGTAGGTCTTAAAATTAATCTGCAGAAAACGAAAGTAATGTACAATAACCTCGGAAAGGAGCAGCGCTTCGAGATAGGTAATAGTGCACTTGAAGTTGTAAAAGGACTATGTCTATTTAGGGCAGGTAATAACCGCAGAGCGGAACCACGAGATTGAAGCAACTAGAAGAATAAGAATGGGGTGGAGCACATTCGGCCAGCACTCTCAAATTATGAAAGGTAGATTGCCACTATCCCTCAAGAGGAAGGTATATAACAGCTGTATCTTGCCGGTACTTAGCTACGGAGCAGAAACCTGGAGACTTACAAAGAAGGTTCAGCTTAAATTGAGGACGACGCCAGCGAGCAATGGAAAGAAAATGGTAGGTGTAACCTTAAGAGACAAGAAGAGAGCAGAGTGGATTAGGGGACAAACGGGGGTCAAGGATATCATAGTTGAAATAAAAAAGAGGAAATGGACATGGGCCGGGCATGTAGCGCGTAGACAGGATAACCGCTGGTCATTAAGGGTAACTAGCTGGATTCTCAGAGAAGGGAAGCAGGTTAGGGGGAGACAGAAGGTTAGGTGGGCAGATGAGATCAAGAAGTTTGCAGGTATAAATTGGCAGCAGCAAGCACAGGACCAGGTTAACTGGCAGAACATGGGAGAGGCCTTTGTCCTGCAGTGGACGTAGTCAGGCTCATGATGATGACGATCAATCAAAGAGTCGTAATTTTGCTTTTTTGCTAAGAGATCATGTCGCTGTTTGTGCCGGTTGTTAGGCAACCCTGCCGCGTTCATTTTTTGAAGTGCAGTGTGTACATTGTTTGTGTGCAACATGATGCGCTGTTGGTATACACTTAAGTTCGAATAGCGCTGACCAACTAAACTTTTCTTTCTTTTCTGCTTTCAATATTGTTTGGAGTAATGTTGCCTCTTTTAAAGAGAGAATCGCGTTGGGCAGCATCCTACAGTGGAGTGATGGGAGGAGCCACTGGACAGCGAGAACCTGGACGATCAGCTTAGTCGAGATTCTCGCTGACAGACCCGGCTCGTCGAGTGGCAGCTGCCGTTGAGTCCTGGTCTGAGCTCCCCCCACCACGAAATCTCCTGCAGTACTGCAAGTGTAGCAAGTTTTCACTGCCACCATTAAAAGCGCGTGCACAGACACCACCACATCGAGGCAATTAATACATTGCTTTAATGTAATGCAATTATGAGGTGGCCCATTACAACGCTGCCTATAGGGACGGGCTTCAACATAAGTGCTGCTGCTTGTGCTCTTACTGATGGGATTGGAGAAGTTTTTGTTTGTTCTTTACTGCTGCGTGATGTGACTGTGTTCAAGCGCCTGTCGGCTACCTTCCCTCATCGTAGGATACATTGACGCTGCCAGATGCATGTTCATTCTTGCGTATTCGTTTCATCCAATTGGTCACACCTTGTGGTTTACTCAAGCCCGCAGCCGCACCAGCCAGCATTTGCAAGTTAAAGCAACCAGATGACCGATCACGCGCACGCCTTCAGCGCACTCGCATTTTAATCACCAAAACATGTTTCGCTCCCGCAGGACAAGTCTCTTCTTAGAATGAGAAGACGGCTACAGAGAGCCCACCACCATGCGAGTATCTACCGCACCGTAGGGAGCTGGAATGTCTATGTACGTTTTCATAGCAATAACGAACATTCATGGGATGAAAGTGACGTGAATATCCCTTTGTTGTTTAAAAGAGCTGATTTATCACATGAAGTCTGTGTTTGCGATTTCAAGCAAAGTAGGCCCGAAGTCAAAACCACATGTATTGTAGTGATATGTATTCTGGTTCTGGGACTCACTAAAGCATACGGTGCAACTGCACATTTCTCAGGGTTGGAACACATTCTATGTTGACCTGCACGTTTGGCATCAGCCCATATATCCCCTTTATACAGCGACACGAAAAATATGCAGAACAAATCGAATTGGGAACATCACATCATGTGTAACAAATTTTACTTGGAACTGTGGTATTGATGAAAAGGGATGGAAACTACGCCGAGGGTAGTTGTTCAAGGCGATAATAAAGTTAGAGGAACCGACTACTGATTTTTGTCGACCGACTTTTTTTTGGCGCGGCAGAAAGCTTATCCTTTGCAGTCTTTATAGCTGCAGTAGTTAATTCCAAAGGCATGCAGTTATTTTATAAGCAGTATTTTTCGATTTGAAAGGCTCTGAACACGAATGTGCCCTTGCATCCAGCAACGCTGAGAATCGATGGCGATTCCGGTAGCCTTTCTGGTGACTTGCAAATGCTGTCATTTTTTCTGCTTTCACAGGAGTTCCTGTAACTCTGCTTAAGCTCATTTACTCTGAGCTTTATAAATATTTTTGAAAATAAAAAGCCGTTACAATGACACGATGTGGCTTTATGCAGCTTGCCTGTATTTTTATCGCGTTGTGTGCGCCTGCGCCAAGGTTGTTGCGGCGGTGTCATGGATGAGTTGTCCTGTCATCGTTACTTTCTCGATACACGAGCCAAGCCAAGTAATCGAAAATGAAGCCGGGCATATGTACGGCTGCGCTGAGTAGCAGCGTGTAATTTCAGAGATGAAGTAAAACTGTGTCGCTCCATAATCTTAGTGACGTGGAAATGCGAACTTTAGCTCGCATGCGGGAACAGAATCTGAAGCCTTATGAGCATGTGCCTCATGCGGAAGGCTGAAGCCGCTCAAGACACGCTGACGAGCATGGGATTGTGACGTCATGCGAAGGCAGCGTCACTTCAATGCATACTACTAACGCAGGCTTGTATGTAAATCTTTATTTAATAATAGCTTTTGCTATAAAGAAAGAAACAATATTTCAGTGCTAACAAGAAAATTGTTGACCGCGTACATTAACATACGGTCACGTGACAGGACACATCGGATAGTTAGTGTTTTTGCCACCAGAAATGCCACAGGCCATTTTTCCCGATTTTTGATTGAGAAATAAAAATATAAATTCACTTCCCACGAGAAAAACAGGGTTGGTTTAAGTCACTATAAGGGACAATCTTTCCATTCGTGCAGTCATCTCATTTCATGTTCTGGGCAGTTGTCGGTCCCTTTAGTATGTGCACATATAAGGTAAGCTGCTCACCCAGCGCAGTATCAATCGGAAATAATCGGGGAAAGGTCTTCATTCCACGTTCGACGCAAAAGAAAGTTGATAGTTATATCTGGGATGAATAAACATGATTATCATTTAAAAACAAGCAACAATACATGAAATAATACTGAAAGCAGAAAATAAAAAAAAAGAGCACGATTCGAATCGAAGTCGGACACCAACCACACTGCGCCACGAAATTTACGTGGCAGGGGTGTCCAACAACAGCCGCAGATAGTGACATGGTTTTCTTGCATTGTTTGGAAGAAAAAAAAGAAAAAGAAACTAAGAATAACAAAACGGGAATACGCATTGACGACCTGTGGCATGACTGATTCCCCAACTGTGCTTCAACCCACAGCACCACCAGAACAGCTAAACAGTGGCGACTAAAACAACTACAAACTTACTGTGACGGGCCTCCTCACTGTAGTCATCGCTTACAGTGACGTGGCTCATCGCTATAGTTGCATCGCAATTATTACGGGTCCTTTCACTGTTATGATGAGAACGCGTTGACGGGCCCCGTTACCATAGTCACTGCCTATCTGGCGACACACTGTGCGCATAAATTGGCACAATCTTTACCCTGTCATTATCAAGCGCAGTGTGACACGCCTGCATGCCACATTACCCCTCCAATAAATTACAGCACCATCGCAGTGTCACAGAAGAACACTGGTGGTGGCTACAAAAGCCAGCTGCCAAGCTTAATAGACTGTCATTGCTACGCTACCCAGACTAGTGTCGATATGTTCACCCGCTGCTGTTGTTAAAGGAATAAGCGTCGGTACGTTTGATGTTAGGATTCCTCCTTTCATGGACATGAAATTCCACACATACTACACAGTCAACATTATCTTTAGTGGGCAAATTATAGCTTAATAATGATGTTGACTTGTGCAATTGTACATACCAGTCGTTATGCTGTGTATTTTGTTGTTGTCTCTCAATTCATGTGTGCAGTACACTCACTTCAGCAATTGTTTCTTTCATTCAGTGGTAAATATGTAAGCCTTTCCTCTAGCAGAGCAGCGATACCGTATATACTCGTGTAAGGGCCGCACTTTTTTTTCGAAAATTTTGCTAGGTGCGGCCCTTACACGAATCAGGCCGATTTAGTACAGGCAGTACAGGCCAAAGGTCTGTACTGTTTATGCAACAGTAGCAGAGTGCAAGAGTCACAAATGACATGCCAGAAATGTTTTTATTCGGATTCCATTTCGCTGTCCTCGTTCTCGGAGGAGCTCGCCTCGGCGTCCGCGTCTTCCCAGAGACGGTCATCTTCGGTGCCGTTCATGGAGTTCGAAATTCCCGTTACCTTGAAGCTTTTAGCAACTACTTCTACTGACATGGCACGCCACGCATTCAAAATCCATTCACACACCTGTTGGAGCGACGCCCGCTTCAGCCGTCCTGTAGGGGTCTTCTCGTGGACGCCTCCAGCCATCCATTCAGAGTAACATCGGCGAAATTCCACTTTGAATGGTCTGTTGACGCATACGTCGAGCGGCTGCAGCACACTCGTCAGGCCACCGGGAATGACGGCCAAGTCCGTACGAGTTGCGGCAACTCGGTTCTTGACGCGGTCGGTCAAGTGGCCCCTAAAGCTGTCCAAAACAAGGAGGGCTTTCCGTTGTAACAGCCCTCCAGGTCTGTTTGCCCAGACGGTCTTAATCCAGTCAACGACCAGTTCCTCGGACATCCAGCCCTTCTCTTGCGCACGTACGACGATTCCCTGAGGGAACTTCTCTTTTGGGAGAGTCTTCCTTTTAAATACGACGTACGGCGGAAGCCTCCTGCCGTCTGCCGTGATGCACAACATCACAGTGCACCTTTGGCGTTCTGCACCAGTCGTGCGCACAGACACACTTTTCGCACCTTTTAAATCCACTGTGGTGCTTTCCGGTGCATCGAACCACACAGGTGTCTGGTCCGCATTCCCAATTTGGGACAGGTCGTATTCATGCTCCCTCCTGAGAGCATTCACGAAGCGATGAAACTTAATGACGTGGTCTTCGTACTCGCGCGGCAGTTTTTGGCAAATCGTCGTTCGGCGCCGAATAGAAAGCTGGTTACGGTTCATAAACCGCGTAGCCCAGCCCCGACTTGCCTTGAATTGTGCCGGGGGTATTTCCATGTGGCGAGCGATGCTGAGGGCTTTGACGCGTATCATGTCAGTCGATACGGCGTAGCCGTCCCTTCGTGTGTCGACGACGTAGTTGACGAGCTCGCTTTCGAGTTGCGGGTACTTGCACTTTTTCCCGCGAACCGCCTTTCGGCTCCTGTTAGTAGCGGCGAGGGCATCTTTCTGATTCATCCAGTAACGCACGCGCTTCTCATCGACGTCGTACTTTCGTCCAGCTTCCCGCTTCCCGTGCTCCTCGGCATAGTCAATCACTTGCAGCTTAAATGCTGCAGTGAATGATCTCAGATGCCGGCCCATCGTCCGTCACGTGCGCTGGCTTCTGCAGGGTTCACTACAACCAACAAAGTGACACCGACGACACCGATCTGAAGTCGCGCTGCCAACGTATCGACACGATGCTAGGAACGATGCCAACAAAGAGGCCGCACAAGGCAAATATGGCGGCGCGCTGTCAACAGCGTGGTCGGCGCGTCGGCGGAAGTAGAATAAAAGCGGAAAAGCGTGCAGCGCCATCTGGCTGTAAATGAACTAACTACACTTTTCTGGCGGGACATTTTGAACTTTTGTTTTTTTTTTCGAAATATCCGCTTTCAAAGTTGGGGTGCGGCCCTTACACGAGGGCGGCCCTTACACGAGTATATACGGTACTACTTCATGTGGGGTCTTGAAATGGTGATCGCCAGGCTCTTGGAGTGAACGGACACAGCAGACACGGTCGGAACAAACCCAACAACACATACATTTTATAGCTACATTTAGAAATGACAATATCGTTAGCCGAACAATTATAACATAAATTGGCATAAACACACTAAAACTACCTTACACAATATTACCATACACTCAACAACATTACATACACAAGGCGGCGAACACTTGACTCACCATAAGGGCCCCCCCGGCAGGCGGCCTGCGATGCCGTGTACCAAGGACACACCGCCAGAGACAACCGTTCATGCCAAACGCCACCAGCCAAGGACAATCAATTCTCTCTTGCCGCCACCAAGGCTGCCTGCCGAGGGGTCACCGCCCGTGCTACCCATATAACCATGATAATGATAGTGGTGATCAACGCTCGCGAACATAATGCCGCCTACCGCTCAATAGCTGTGACTCCGAAACACGGCTTCTGCGCGAGACACGTGCACCACGTGGCGCAAATTTTAGAGGGGGTGTCAGCACCTCCACATGCCCCCATATCCCGAAAACCATATACCGAAAAAAAAAAAACATGAAATAAATCAGCTACACAAGCCCTAACAAAAAATGACAACACATGTCTCTACATAACGTCCCTGCACCACGGCATCGCTGCCGGTCGACACTGCTGCACTGTCCGGTTCGACGACTTCACCTCAGCACCGGTCCCCGCAACAGCAACGTTGCCGGCAGCGTGACGAACCGTCGCTTGCACCGACAGGTCTTCCGGTTGCGACCAGTACTCACGAGGGCGCTGGACTGCAGGCAGTTGCGCAGGTCCCAGGCATCTCTATCACCCGACCTCACGACCGCATTCCTGACCAGCGGCCATGACGATGTGCACAAGACAGCCAGCCACGGGTTACATCATTCCCGCTGCGTACATTACAAAACACTTGACAGAACAATGGAGTAGCGCAGAAGGAAGGGAGCTTTGTGGTCCTCGCGCATGTGGTACGATGGCCAGTACTGTTGGCAAATACATCGGTGATGGCCGAGACACCCAGCTACAATAAAGCAGGTCACTTTTTCTGACTCGTGCATCACAAGATAAAAAAAAAAAAATTAGGGAAGAGGGTACGCGTCCTTCTTTGTAACCTCACTCAGCCTGCGGTAGTCTACACAAAGGTGATACATATCATTTTTATTTGGAACTAGAACTACCAGGAAACCCCATGGGCTGTTTGACCTCTCAACTATGCCTGTGTCGATAAGTTCGACCAAGGCGGCGTCAAGTGCTTTCCGCTTAGCCAAGCTGATCGATTGGGCCTTGCATTTCCAGGGTTGTGCATCACCCGTGTCAATTCTGTGCTTGACCAGCATAGTGCGGCTGGGGCGGTCAGTGAACATCGCGTCGTACTCGTACAACAGCGATGACTGCTACGCTCTTTCTTTTTATGGGAGGCCCTGTGCCTCTACCAAAAGCGGGTGCACTGACCTTTCCTGCAGCGCGGCATATTGTTGTGGCGGGGGGGGGGTACTCGCTTTCTCGGCGCCCTTTCCTCTTCGCGTACTCGCGCCGTTTCCTGCGATTGGCATGTCTTTGTCAATGCAGAGGCCTTCGAGAAGGCTTTAGTGCACCTCCGTCGTGCTCTTGGTAACCGCCGTTTGCAATGTCAATGACAATACCCGACTTGGCGAGGAAGTCTCAACCCAGGATTAGAGACATTGACAGCCCAGAAAGATGCAAGAAATTTTGTCGCCTCACGTGTCTCTCTCAGCGGATAACTAGCCTAGCCGCGCTGCTCAGTTGTGCTGTGCCCACAGCAAGGCGGGAGGTGGTGTTGCGTTGTCTCAAGCGGATATTGTCCTCGCAGAGATGGTGCAAGACATCCTCGCCAAATAAAGAAGTGCTTGCCACAGTATTTAACAGTGCTACGAACTTCTTTCGAGCTATCATTAACTCGATTAGCGGAATGGGCGAATTCACAGCATCACTTGCGCGACAGACTGAGGGTGCAAGTGATCTGAATGCATCGGTAGAATTACTGATCGCCGCGTGGTGTCCGATGTTGTTCACCGGCGGCGCCGTTCGTTTCCCGAACCGTGCGTTTGCTCCTGACCCAGTGTGCAGTTGAATTCGTGGGCGATGTACACTGCGCGCTAGACCGATAACAAGGACCACGGAAACCACGTCAGCTCGATTGTAAGTCGCCTCGATCAGGTGGTCCTTGCGCCGGGTTGCGCCGCTCGTTAGGCTTTGTGTCGACCGCGTGCTCCTGCCATGAAATGTCACGCGTGGCCTGTACGAAGCACGTAAGCGTAGGGGTCGAAAGCGCCGTCTGACAGCTCTCAACAGCGTGGTACATTCTCATCAGCGAACGATGCTGACGCGTTACCCCTAAACGCTTCGATCTACCTAGTTGTGCCACTTGCGACAGGTGGCTGCGCAGAGCCTTAGGCCTAGTGAGTTGCTCGACAACAACCGGCATCCACACAGCACCCAGCCTAGGCACAAAAGAGGCAGCCGCAAGAAGACATTCACTCTGTAAGGTGGCCCTACTTGCTCGTTGCACACAGCAGCTTACCGAGCGATCGGCGCCTGCCGTCTCCGACGGTGTCATGACACCCCGGCGTTGAGCCGCAAAGCAAGATAGCAACGACACCCAGCTCCCTGAGCCCCAAAGAGATAGAAGAAGCTATTTACAGAAACTCGGACCACCTACAAGGCTTCCGTACTCACTCGCTTCGGGCTTGGCCTACAATCCACGTGTTCTAAGTATTGCTCACCTCAGCATACAGACCGCATGGGTCTCGTACCAACTAAACAACGTTCTTGAAAACCAACAACAACAGAAAAATTGCCCGCAGCTTCCCTCGGGGGAACACTGAGGAGGATGCGGAGCATATAATTGGTTAACGGGGTGTTAAAGTGCGACTTACTTGGGTCGATGGCTAAATTGGTTAACGTGGTTGTGAAATGGGGTGTTAAATTGCGACTTACTTGGGTCGATGGCTAAATTGGTTAACGTGGTTGTAGGAGGGGGTGTTAAATGAGTGAACACGTACACACGTATGCGAAAGGGCGGCGCTGGTCGAAGGGACGTCGATCATTGTGTTTGTGGATTCGTTGGAATTCATTTCACCGCGACCTTGGACGTCGACGCGCCGTACAAACCAACCGACGAGCGGCAACTGAGCGAGCGAGTGCCGACCTTGAGTATATATACAGCGCGACGGCGCATGCGCTGTCAGCTGTCGAATGTTCTCGAAGGAGAAGCGCGCGCGGCACAGATGGTGGGCGACGGCGCGACGGCGCATGCGCGCGCGTCAGCTGTTGAATGTTTGAGAAGCGGTGCGGACGGCGCACTACAAGGCGCGAGTATAAGATGCTTCCGCATCTAAAAAACTGCTTGCGAGCAGAAAAAAAGAAAAGACTCAACGTGCGGACAAGTTTAAACACGTTACAACAACCGATCTCCTCGGTCTCAATAAAGCACACCTCCGACGCCAGCATTCGAAGTTTCCCTAGGCCTACTCTTCCTCGGCTCAAACAAAGGGCTGTACTGGACAGCGAAAACTGTCGTCTGATGCTCCAAGAGCCCCACATTGAGCAGCCAGTGTGGGGTCTCGAAATGGCGAGTGCCACGCTCTTGGAGTGAACGGACCCAGCAGACGCGATTGGAACAAACACAACAACACATACATTTGTTTAACTACTTTTAGAAATGACAATATCGTCAGCCGAATAATTATAACATCAATTGTGATCAACACGCTAAAACAACCTTACACAATATTACCATACACTCAATAACATAACATACACAAGGCGGCAAACGCTTGACTCATCACGAGGGCTTTCGGCAGGCGGCCCGCGGTGCCGTGCACCGGGGGTACACCGCGAGAGACAACCGTTCGCACCAAACACCACCAGCCAAAGAGACTTGCTCAGTTCTCTCTTGCCGCCAGGGGTCACTGCCGGCACTACCCATACATCTTCGGGACATGGAGCAACCACCTTGCGATCCGGATCACGTATGGGAATATTGCAATAGAACAGAAGGCAGCAAAAAGAGGGGATGGAATTGGCGCAATTATACATAAAAGTATGGGATGGCAAACATTTATGGTTAGAAGGGAAAGTAGCTGGGCAGATGACACTCCTTGGTTTGGTGTACTTTTGTACGGGAGCAAAGGCCAGAGAGGAAAACCAGGGAATGGTGGAGTGTATATCAAAGGACATTGAGGAATTAGGAGGAGAGTGCAAGATAATTATGCTAGGAGATACGAATGCGCACATAGAAGATATAGATGGGTATACGGACCTAGCAGGCAAAATGATCATGGATATGTGTGAAAGGCATAATTTGATCATTTGCAACAGTACTGAGAAGTGTGAAGGGCAGATAACATGGGAGGTAGGAAGGCTGCAGTCGACGATAGATTATGCACTGATGTCTCATAGGATCTATGATCGGCTCAGGGGAATGCACATAGATGAATGTGGACTCCAGAAGTCTGGGTAATGATCACAAACGCATCAAGCTAAGTGTTGGAAGAGCAATGAAAGTGGGAAGGAGACAAGATGAGCAACTACAGGGGAATTTATATTCATTAAGGCAAATAGAAATAGCTACTAAACACATTGAGAAAGTAATCACTGAGGATAATAAAACAGTGTGGACAGTACACGAATCTAATTAGACCATTTGAGCTAGAGCACTGAGGATAATAAAACAGTGTGGACGTACACGAATCTAATTAGACTATTTGAGCTAGAGCTTGCTAAGGCACGTGACAAGTCATGCCAAAAAAGAAGGCACAAACCCAAGAGTTGGTGGGATGAGGAAGTTAAGAGAGCCATAGCAAAGTGTCAGGAAGCCTCTAGGGAACACAGACATGCTAAGCAGCGAGGTGAACCTGACAAATGATATTGAAAGAAAATGGACATCTTTCTAAGCTGCAGAAGGGATGCATTCCTTCTGATCAACGAAAAGATTAGAAGAAAGGCAGCTCAGTGGCTGGCAGAAGTACATAAAGAAGATGGAAAGGTAGCTGCGAAATTTTGGAACCATCTAAACTCCCTAAAATATGGGACAAGCCTAGAGCAGAGGTTTATAACTACAGCTCAATGTCTTAGGCTAGAAGGGGACAAAGCTATTCAATATATAAAAGCAAAGATGGCAGAAAAATTTCAACAAGGAAGTGCCTTATGCATCTTAATAAACGAGGATGAAATTGGTGCAGTGGCTCCATTTTCACAACGAGAGTGAGAAAGGGCTGAGAAGAGGGCTCCTATTAGTATATCAACAGGCCCTGATGGCATCCCAATTACGCTGATAAAGGAATTAGGTCCCAAGTCTAAGCAGACTTTGAGAGAAGCAGCTAGGGAAACAATAATCGATGGTGAAATCCCCGATGGATGGAAACTTAGCAGGATGAGCATGATCTATAATAGAAAGGGGACAAAGCTGACATAAACAACTATCGTCCTATAACAGTGACATCAGTGGTCTACAGGCTGGCGATACAGATTATATAGGAAAGACTGCAGGCATGGATAAAGGATGAGGGGGTGCTGAGGGAACTCCAGAATGGGTTTCGAAAACAAAGGAATTTGGAAGACAATCTCTTCTCACTGACGCAGTGCATTCGAAATAGCAGAGAAGGAACACAGGCCTCCGTTGCTAGCATTTTAGGATATCAAAGGAGCATGAAGAATGGAGTCACTAAGCTAACAGGGTAGTTATAAAAGTAACAAGGTCGTTATAAAATGGTAAAAGACAGGTATCTGAGCCCACAAAGATAAAATGGGAGCTTAGGCAGGGGTGTCCACTGTCACCCTTGTTATTTGTGATGTACCTTGCTAGGATTAGAGGCCAAATTAGAAGGAAGTGGACTTGGCTTCAACCTTTCTTTCGTCAAACAAGGAAAACTCATTGGACAGGCACTACCAGCATTGATGTACGCAGATGACATAGTGCTAATTTCCACAACAAGGATGATTTGCAGAGATTGATAGACATCTGCATTAATGAGGGAGATAAGTTAGATTTGACATTCAGTAAGGAAAATTAGCAGTCATGATTTTTAATGTTAGTGAAGGTAGTGAGCTTACGATACAGGAGGTCATGCTAGAGATAACGTATAAATACAAATATCTGGGCGTAAGGATAATCAATGGGACTGAGTACCTAAGGGAACACGAAATATACGTAACGACTAAAGGAAACAATAATACAGTGGTGATGAAAAATAGGGCACCGTGGAATTACAATAGGTATGATGTTGTGAGAGGAATTTGGAAAGGCTCATGGTTCCTGGTCTGACTTTTGGCAATGCAGTCATTTGCATGAGATCATACGCTCAAGCAAGATTAGAAATTAAGCAACAAGAAATAGGTAGGCTTGCTTTAGGAGATCACAGGAATACACCAAATCAGAGAGTTCAAGGTGATATGGGAATGACATCATTCGAGGGCAGGGAAGCTAGCAGCGAGATAAAATTTGAAAAGAGATTGAGGGAAAGGGGGGAGGAGTGTTGGGCTAGGAAGGTTTTCAGCTACTTGTACATGAAGAATGTCGATATAAAATAGAGGAAGCGAACCAGAAAATCGATGGGTATATACTTAGAAAAGAGCCGGGGGCCAAACCAAAAAGAATTAGCGCTTAAGAAGGTGAAGGAAATGGAGACCGATATGTGGAGAATTGACATGATTAAGAAGTCCACACTAGACGTGTGTGGAACTATTGAGCAGGAAATTGCCAAGGAAAAGGATCTATGATAATACTCGGAGTAGTTCTCTACGGTTTGAGGCCACGAAGGGAGTATTGCGAACCAAGACTTATCGGGCTGAGTACGAAGGGGTAGAAACGGTATGCAGTGCGTGTGAAGAGGAGGAGGAAAAAAAGGGCTTCATCCTATCAGGATGATGGCGCAGAGTTTTTCAAAGCGCTGGGGTTTAGGGACAGGGAGGGCAAAATAGACTTTAAGCGAGTAGAATTAACTTTATTAAGGTTATCTGATTGGTTACATGGTTACATGGTTACATGGTTGCTTTTTAAGCGTAGGGTGTAAGCATTTTCATGGAAAAGTGCAGTGGGATATAACTCATTGCTACGTGTTTTTGTACATTCACATGGGCTTCATTCTGTTAAACCAGTTGAAAGTGGGTGCTTCTTGCTGAAACAGTAAAATGAGAAATCTTGCTTTTTTTGCTCGCAGGTGTGCCCACATGTGTCTGCTGGTGGCAGACTCTGAAGGGTGTGTCCGTGGCTGTTGTTGGCACAGAGGTCAGTAGGAGTTCTTTGGAATGTTGGGAGGCCCACGTGCCCTTGGCTAAATCACAGCAAGATCACAAGTGTTGCATGTGCTGTAGTTATCCGCCTTTGTCCATAATCACTATCGCACAAAATAAGAAATAAACTAATTAAAAAAATGGACAGATCCCACGTACAGTGGGAATTGATGATATGCAAAGCACGAATAAAGAAGGCACAACATTACGAGGTGGACATAAATTATGCTGCCTATGACTTCCATGTCTTGATTATCATGTTTGGATGTGTCATTTAACTTCATCGTCTATTCACGTCACGTGATACCAAATTTTGTATATGTGGAGCTAGCAAAGCAGCCGTGAGCACGCTATGAGCGAAGCATGTAGACATGTTTTACATGATACGCATATCATGATTATCATGTTTGGACGTGTCATTTA
This sequence comes from Rhipicephalus annulatus, assembly GCA_013436015.1. Classification (NCBI taxonomy): domain Eukaryota; kingdom Metazoa; phylum Arthropoda; class Arachnida; order Ixodida; family Ixodidae; genus Rhipicephalus; species Rhipicephalus annulatus. The sequence continues at coordinate 15,091 of WOVY01004316.1, forward strand.
CCTTCATCATTCATTCACATCATGTAACACCATATTTGGTATATGTGCAGCTAGCAAAATGGCTGGGAGCACGCTATGAGGGTAGCATGTAGTCATGTTTTACATGACACAGATGTCTTATTATCATGTCTGGATGTCGTCCATTCAGGTCACGTAATACCAAATTTAACATATCTGAAGCTAGTAAAATGCCTGCGAGTGCAAAATGAGCGTGGGTTGTTGTCCTGTTCTTACATTACATGCATGTCATAATTATCATGTTTACTCCAGTCATTTACCTTCTTCATCCATTCATGTCATGTAACACCAAATTTGGTATATGTGGAGCTAGCGAAACAGCTGCGAGCACGCTATGAGCGTAGCACGTAGTCATGTTTTACGTGACACTCATGTTATGATTGTCATGTTTGGATGTGTCATTTACGTTTGTCGTCTATTCACGCCACGTGATACTCAATTTGGTATATGGGGAGCTAGCAAAACGGCCGCGAGCAGACTGCGAGTGTGTAGCAAGTACCACGCCTCTCTGAAGAGTGAAAACAACTGCTAGCTTTATTGCCTCAGATTATTTTTTCTATTCGAGTGTATCTAAAGTCAAAGAGAGCCTAGACCTTGCAACATTACAATGTAGATGGAAGGTGTTTTGTTTAATGTTCTTTCGTAAGTTATATCGGAACCCTTCACCTTTTACTACTTCATTGATAACGACGCCAAATGCGAAATTTCCACGCTTGGACCATTCCTTTGAAGTTTATAAACCTTTTGCCCGTACTGATATATAACGTTTTTCTTTTCTTTATTTGGCTATCCAGGCGTGGAATCAATTGCCAAGATCTATAGCTAAAGAAATAAATTGTGATAAACATTAAGAAGTGCTAAAGAGCTCTTATTGCCACACACAATTCATTGAGACGATCAACTACACTTTTACTGATTCTGACACATTTGAAGTTCATCATAGGGTATTCTAGCCATAACAGAAATCATGTTGCGTTTTAGTATGTATATGTTTGAATCACTGCATTGATTTTTGTAAATAGTTCTACGTTCGGCCTGCTTTGCCTACATTTATAGGTAAATTGTGTATGAACTTCGTTCTTCTAGTGCTTTATGTGTTTTTTTGTTTTTTATTGATTTTTCGCATTTATGAATTACTTGTGCGTATATTGTTATTTTTTTTCTCTCTTGCATATTCTCGCTTTAACTGACTGCACATGTACGGTACATATGCACCAATGATTGAACACCGCTATTTAGTTTCTTGTTTATGTGAAATGTTTCCTGTTCATTGTAAAAAAACTATCTTGCCCCTCCCCCCCCCCCCCCCTCTATATAATGCCTCCCGGCCTTTAGGATAAATAATACGAAAAAAATGAAAATGACAAATGATGGCATAGAGAAAGCCTCCCTACTGCACAAAAATTACGATGATTTATGGCGTATTGGGTACCTTGAAAGTGCGCTTATAGCAGTTACTGAAAGAGTGTTTAAAAAAAGTCTTTCAAAATACCACTCTTCCAGCTTTTGCTGTGACTGTGCTGCACATTCTGCACAGGCCTGGCGGTACTTTGGTGTGATGATTTGTTTGGTGTGATGATTTGTGTAGTCTTGCAGGGTCTTCTTTTGTTTTCTTTTTTCGATGACAGAAACTTTTATTCTTGTAATAAAGGGACACTAAAAACAAAGCTGATTTTTCTCAAATTAGAGATAAAGAGTTTACTTACAGAAAGGCGGAGAGGTCGGCCTGAGCTACAGTTTGCTCTGGCCTTGTATTCTACGCTAGGGAGTGGGTGGGGGGAGTGAAAAGAGTGACGAATGACGATGGCACGGTAGGGAGGTGAGTGAGAATACAGTTCCGCTACGCTTGGGCATATCTGAAGACGTGCGTCGAGTCAGTGGCTTCTAAGAGGGCTACGACAACTCCTATAACCACAATTGTGCTGCTGATGCCAGGTCAAGGACCTGGAATCACCTGATCCGATAATCGCCCACTAAGATATCGTCCAGTTGAAGAGATTGAACAATGTTTACTAGGGCATACACAGTTCCTGATTAGTAAAAATGGGATACATTGTTCTCTGAGGCAGCAGAGACTAAGCATACCAAATTTCAGGAAATTTGTTTGGGCCAGCGTCACCAATTCACAAAAAATATACTTTGAAATCTGTGATTTTGCACATAGAGTTTTGGGGAGAAAATTTAAAAATGAAACTTTGACCTTGATTTTCTCCTTTGTTAGTAAACCTATGATGATGAAATTTTGATGTTGAAGATTTCAGTGTAAAATTTATCGGTCTAAACGAACTCATTATTTCACTGTAAGCATGAAGAATACTTCCCGTGTAAACACTGCGGGCCCCCGTGCTTAGATTTGGGTGCATGTTAAAGAACCCCAGGTGGTTGAAATTACCGGAACCCTTCATTGAGGTGTCTCTCATAATCATATGGTAATTTTGGTTTGTTAAACACCAGATATCAATAAAGACAACTTCCTGTTTGTTTTTGCTGTCGGCACTAGTGGAAGACCTAAGCCACACACATATGCACGTGCGCTGGTTGTCGAAAAACTGGTCATCGTTGGAACGCACCATCTTATATATGTCATGCATTCAATTTTCCAGACTGCTCGAACATTCTGCTCGAACATTCTGGCACGATTTGTGCTTAGCATTGCTGACAGTCTTGCGGGCTTAAACAGAATACACCAAGAGCGAAATAACAAACATGCGGGGCAATGCCCTCCTCTAAAAAAGTGTTGTCTCGATGCTTAAAACAGAACATGGAATGAAAAAGGCGTACAACAATGTTGCATGAAAATGCATGCAATAACAACAATAAAAAGCAAGGAAGTACAATAAGCAATGAGCAAAAAGCATACAGTCCCTAGTTTCTCTAACGTGTTTAATACGGCTTGAGGCGCACGACATGAATGACTTCAGGTTGCTCATGGTGCTGTTGAGAGTTTGTGATCCCGTCTGGGACAACATCATTTTCTAGAGTCCCTAGATGTTGAAGCTTACATAGGTGCATTGGTGTCCACTCTCAAACACGGTAGCCGGGCCGGTAGTTTAGAAAGCGTTGACGAAGATTGTGATGGTAGTGTCGGTCGTCTGCTGATTCTTGATGTGTTGGCATGCGAGTTGTCAGGCTTCTTCAGCATGCTGAATGTAAACAGTCACGTCGAGGTTTTCTTCATTGGTGACGTAGGTAACATGGCGTCTAGCATTATATTGCGAAACTCCTTCTATAGACCAACTTGTACGGCAACAGCTGCATTGTCACCTGCACAGGTGTGTCGCATGCGAAGGTCATGTACCAGAGGATAGCGTCTCACGTGTTGTGCTCGACGTCAATGCACATGGCCAGCATATCAGTGATCATTTTGTTTGGATGCTCAGTGAGGCTATTGGTCTGTGGCTGGTACACTGTCATTCAGCAATGGCTTGCTTGTCTGTCTCAAAATTGCCGGAGTCAACCCTGCAGTAAAGGCTGTATCTCTGTCAGTGATCACGGCCCGGGCACCGTGACGCAGGACACTGTCTTCAACGAAGAACTTCACTACCTCAGTGGCCCTGCCTCTAGGTAAGGCCCTTGTTTTGGCATGGCGGCTGAGGAAGTCGGTGGTGACAAAATAATTCATTTCTTCCCGCAAGTGGGCGTAGGGAACGACCTCAGTAGGTCCATATCGATTTGCTGGAACAGGCGGCGAGATGGTTCACTCAGCTGAAGAAAGCCTGCTGGTCTTGTCCCCGGTGTCTTGCATCGCTGACAGTATCAGCATGTCCTGACGTAACGAGGAACCTTGGCGGCAAGGCGCGGCCAGTAATACTTTTCCTGTATTCTTGTGAGTGTGTGGGCAACACCTCCTTTATTTCAACGCTAGTGCAAATGCGTGCTTCTCAACGGGAGTCGTCGGTTCACTTTAGTCCAGGGAGTGCTCATGATGCAGCGCTATATGAGGGGTCGCACTGCTCGCATCACATGTGTGTCCGAGCGCTTTCCCCCGAAGATGTGATAGACGTATTCGCCACTCCAATATCATACGTCTGTCAGTTTCATTCCTTCATGCTGCTTCTTTGCGACTCGAGACAGTACCGCCGCCTCGTCACTGAGCAGCGCATGCAGGAACGTTGCAGTGATGCTACCCCATTGGTTGCCCTTATTGCGTCACCAACGGCGACGCACTATCTCAAAACACCGTATCATTCACAGAGTCAGCGTGACTGCCAATATTGTGAACACGAGGAATGGAAGACGCCGCCCGACGGATCTGTACACAACTGAACAAAAAATTACTTCATATGATTTCCGTCATGAGGCACTGCATGAGGGGTTGCTCTCTCCCATGACCGCAAAGCACAGGCGAAGGCTGGGTGATGTGCGAAAGCAGGAAAGGGTTAGAGGAGAGGGTGGTGAACAGCTGGATCAGGTGCATCTGGCTGGCATTGATAAAATAGAGGAGGCATTGTTGTGGGAAGCACCGAGGTGCCCAGCTCTTGAGTCGTCGTGTAGGGCCTGAAGGACTTTTGGTTTCACTTCTGAAGGCACTACGAGAAGGTAGTTGGTTTGAAGGAATGAGAAGTTCTTGTTCAGGGGAAGACCGTGTTGCAGGAAAAATGATATCAGTCATCTCTTGAATATGTTTGGAACAGGTTTGCCAGGTATGGCTACTTTGCGCCAGTTTAGCTACTTTTTTTAGTCCGATGCTGGCATAAAAATCGTCTTAGCTACTTGGCTACCTTTTTTGCTACTTTTTATCCCCTAGATTTAATGAAAATTATCAATCTCTAGTGAGGTTTCAGTGCTTGTGTACGATTATATAGTGCCAAAACATGGCAGCATTCCAGCTCCGAAAACTGAATCACGAACTTTGATTACACAAATAATGAACTTTAGTTAAAATGATAGTGCAAGTAGCCCAAGCAGGTGTTAGGGTAAATGATGGCGATCAGAAGATAAATACAAAAAAACTGCATATTTGTAAGCTTCCAGTAAAGAAGGCTTCGTGCATCCACACACACACACACACACACACACACACACACACACACACATACACTCACACGAATGCATTTAGGGGTTTAGGTAAGTGGCTTGGGCTTGGCAAGAATGATTGAAGGGGGCCTCATTTTGTAGATCACCCATTGCCAAATGTGGCTTTACACCACAGTTGGAAGGGAACAGGAATCGAAAGGGAACAGAATTCGAAAGGGTTTCTTATCTAAGGGGACCTGCACTCATCGGCATTAGAAATCAGATATTCCACATTTCAAGCGAGCATTGAAAAACCAAGATACAAGAGGCGATGGGCGGTAACACAAGCACTTGTGTTGCTGCCTTGGCCTCTTGCATCTTGGTTTATAAGTGCTCACCAACTTGCCCAGCAACCAGTTCTTCAAGGGTATCCGAGGAACTACGTACGTGTACAATTTTTTAGGCTTAGGTATGGATTGTGATTCTTAGTGATTCCACTCCTGCACCAACTGCGCCAAAGTGTGCCAAATCAGATTTACTGCATCATCCTAATAATATCAACGGAAATTGTGCCAAACTGCACCAAAGTCGGATTTGGGAGCATCTATCCTCGGCAATAGCCATGCCAGCACATCAAAACATGTGTACCTTGTTCTCAGGGACACCAAAGTCACAATCACGTACCTAGCATTGCTCCGCCGAATAAACAGCACTCACACATGCATCCTAAATCCACGATTCTATGTTTGGTATGATGCAACTTCTGTTGTCCAATTCCGCTCAACGGCGAAATGCGCTCTCCGCAAGGGCTCGTGACGTCTAGTCTAATCGGTATCGTGAAACTGTGGCTGGCGGCAATCTATCGGCAAACATAGTCCGTTCCAGGAATGCTGTTGACAGCTCGGTTGAAGAGTTGCACGGCACGTGATTAAACCAATTTTCAATGATAACTGCACACGTGCCGCCAGAATGTCAGTCACGTCTATTTCTGGACATCCCAATCTAACTTTCCGTGCTTGTGTCAGCAGAAGAACATGTGAACAGTGAGAATGTGTTGACATTTTTCCTTTAATAACATACTTTATTCATGTATCTTTATTCAAAAGTGATTTTTTGTAATTCCTTCCACCAGCACATCTGCGTTTGTAATCGCTGTTGCGATAAAAGCCCTTAAAGGACCCTGCCCTTTCGAACTCGAGATTGCTACGATCCAAATTCAAAATTTTTGCGTGATATTTTAAAAATGTGATCTTCTTGTACATGCCTTCTTGTCGGAGCAGCTGCACTTCAAATTTAATTTACGCAGCTTTCAGTAGGCCATCCCGGGCAACTCTCGTGTCGGAAGGCCCACTGTGCAGTTACGCCTAGTTACACATCTGCCTCTCGCTTTGCAGGGTGTTAAATATTACTTTGGAAAAATGCCGGAGACAAAGAAAAGGACCAGAGTGTGTCCCTGAGTGCGTGCTCGAATTTATTATTCTTTTAATTTTCAACCCATGGAGCGTCTAATAAACAAGAAGTTCTCTACTTCCACTCTGCTTCCTGGTTTTCATTAACACCAGGGTCAATAGCTGACGGTTAAAGAATTTAACATCACGGCACCAAATTCATTGCTTCATATCTTCTTTGTGGGGGGGAGAGGCTTCCTCGCTTGAAGGGCGCAGTCGCTCGCGCATGCTATATCTCGAGGCATAATGAGACTGCTCGTAAATTCTCTGTGCTCATACCTATGCTTCGCATTTAGATTTCTGACAGCACGAAAACTGCTTCGGCAACTGGAGTGGCCAGCGTTCTGCTGAGTTATGTGATATTGGGTCCAAAAGATACAATTTGTTAGTTTCACTTAAGTTCTTAGCAATGAATGCGACACCTACAAATTGTATTGTTACACCAAATAATAAGGCTTGATGTCATCCGCAAGGAGCACTAGCACCTGGGTTGCCATTTCGAAGGTCTGCACACTTGCTGCACCCGCTGTGTTCGATAACCGTACAGCGACTTGAATGACAAGAGACTGCTGGAACACCTTTTGCCCGCTGATGCGCATACAGATAAAATCAGACTTGTCTAGCGCCCAGCCGGCCGCTCCAGCTGCCGTTGTTTTTCAGAAATATGTGAAGAGAGACGCCGTAATGATACCAAATATGGTCGTACTGGGTGTTAGGCCTTGTTATTTATAATGAGCATCAACAGAATAGAAGCTTGTTGCTAACGTGAGATGGAAGCCGCGGTGAACAACCGTATCCGCAGGCACGTGCTCCGCTGCTCTAGATAAGTGTGATTCTATCTATACAGCAAGAACGGCGTGTACGAATGGACCTACAAAATGGCTTGACGATGGTGTGGCCGCCGTGCGATCTAGGTACAGTGCATATATTTATATGGCCGCTCTAGAAAGCGAAGCACTTTTTTAGTTTGTTTGCGTCAAAAGTACAAGGTAGAAGGGTATATAACAACCGTCTTTACTGCCTGCCGGAATAGCGCGTGCACCAGCGATTACACCCTTAAAGTCAAAGTTCATAACATAGTTTCACAAAAGTATTATTGTATGAAACTTTATGGTTCATAGCAATAGTGGCTGTCTTCTGCCAGTCAGAGCGTACTCTGGACTTGCTTATCATGTGGCTCAAGAGCAAGAGTTCCTTGTATACGAAGACGCACTTTCGTGGCTGCAGGGTGAGTCCCAATGGCTTGACCACTTGAAGTATAGCTGCAAGGTGCTGGAGGTGCTTCTTGAAGTTTGATAAAAACATAATGATGTTGTCCATGTACACAAGGCAAGTCTGCCACTTCAAGCCGGCCAGTTCTGTACCCATAACCCGTTGGAAGGTCGCAGAGGTCAAGCAAAGACCAAAGACATCACCTTGAACTTGAAATTTGTGATCTTGTTCACGCGGTGATAGTTGACGCAGGAACGTAGGGTTCTGTCTTTCTTTATGAACACCACAGTAGACGCTTAGGAACTCTAGGACAGCTGGATTATGTTGTTGCGTAGGATTTTGCCAACTTGTTTTTTTATGGTGTCGCACTCTTCCGCTGAAACTCGATTTGGCCTCCGACGGTTTGGCCAAGCACTTTTCTGCTGTGATACAATGAGAATCAGTTATTGAATTGCAAAAGCAGAGCATTGAGCTGGTCTTGCTTGTGCTTCGGGAGGCTCGGATTGATGTCAAAATCTGTTTCGAGACCTCGATTTGTCAAAGCAGATGGGGTAGCATTGAAGAAGGCTAAAGCATTGCTGGTGTCTGCAAATTTCTTGATGTAGGCAACTGTCATAGCATTGTTTAGGGGCCTATATTTGCATCTGAAGTTTGTCAGCAGTACCTTTGCTTTGCCGTCACGAAACTTGGTGATGCCTTTTGTAATGCAAGTCTGATGATTCACAAGCAGGAACTGATTGCCCTCAATAATGTGTTCAAGGTCTGCGGGTTATTCGGTGCCGTCAGAAATGACGACGCTGAAGAGAGGCGGAACGGTGACCTGTTCTTCTATTACATTCAATGCATGGCTCCCTGGTGTCATATGGGGTGGCAACGCTTTTTGTGAGGTTAGTGTTGTTTACTCAGACATGAGGTCGATGACGGCCCCGTGCTGATTTAGGAATTCCATTCAAAGTATCACGCTTCTGGGGCAATGTTGTAGAATTGCAAAGCCTGCAGGATAAGTCTGGCTATTGATGCCGACTCTTGCCGTGCAACTTTAGCCGGCATTATTACATGGCTTCAAGTGGTCTGGATATTGTGGCCTTCTCAAGCAGTCTGGGTCTTTTTCAACTTCACGGTGCAAGGTCTAGCGACAACAGAATAGTTGGCTACAGTGTTGACGAGAGCGGTGACGTTTTGGCTATCGAATATTACATCAAGGCCACTAGTTCGCCATCTTGCGTTGTGGTTGGGCTGAATTGTCGGATCACGTCTACGTAGGTTTGCTCCGCTGCTTCCACATGGTGTCATCATGTCTTTCAACTGTGAAGTTTCGACTTCAGGGCTCCATCCTGCTTCTGGTGTGTTCTTGAGATATCGACGCAATGGTGTCATCGGCATCTGCGGAGAATCTTTGGTAGTTTGTCGTACAGCAAAAAACAGCACCTTCATGTGTTGTTGCCCTCACTTTTCCAGTTAAGGGTTCAAAGATCAGCCCAGAGTAGGGCCAGCATACTGCCCGGGATGTGGTGAGGTGGAATGGCTCAGCGAAGGCAAATGGGAACGTTGTCGGTGTGTCCACTGCGCTCCTTGAGGTACTAGTTGGTGCGTTAACGGTGAAATCATGCAGTCCCATTTGATGGTACTGGCATTGGCGTTATGTGCCTGGCTTCACCGCAGTGGTAGCAAAGGGGTTGGCGGTCTGGGGCATGCCAGATGTGCCTTTCTGGGTGTGTACCAGAGCGGTTGACTGGCGGGCAGGGTGGCGAGGGTGCGGAAGGAGAGGGGGTAGTATGGCTACTGCAGCAGCATAGTTGATAGTTTGCTGCTGTGGTTGTGCTGGCTGAGGGACACCAAGTGACTATTAAATTCCCTCATGCACTGCTTCTCTCGTGCACTTCTCATGTACCACTTAGCACTACCTCTGGCTGTGGAAAAGAGAGCTTCCTGAGTTATTCTTGCACAACGGCTCTGATCTTGCACAAGTCGTCGGTGCCAAGGCCGTGAAGAGCTGGGCTATCTCGGATGGATCCGTCGTTGCACTGTCGGGTGAGCATATCTAGTGTCTTCTCAATCGTCGTTGCTTCTGAGACGAAGTCTTGGACTGTCAAGGGTCATCATCATCATCATCATCATCATCAGCCTGACTACGTTCACTGCAGGACAAAGGCCTCTCCCATGTTCCGCCAGTTAACGCGGTCCTGTGCTTGCTGCTGCCAATTTATACCCGCAAACTTCTTAATCTCATCTGCCCACCTAACCTTCTGTCTCCCCCTAACCCGCTTCCCTTCTCTGGGAATCCAGTTAGTTACCCTTAATGACCAGCGGTTATCCTGTCTACGCGCTACATGCCCGGCCCATGTCCATTTCCTCTTCTTTATTTCAACTATGATATCCTTAACCCCCGTTTGCCCCCTAATCCACTCTGCTCTCTTCTTGTCTCTTAAGGTTACACCTACCATTTTTCTTTCCATTGCTCGCTGCGTCGTCCTCAATTTAAGCTGAACCCTCTTTGTAAGTCTCCAGGTTTCTGCTCCGTAGCTAAGTGCCGGCAAGATACAGCTGTTAAATACCTTAGTCTTGAGGGATAGTGGCAATCTACCTGTCATAATTTGAGAGTGCTTGCTGAATGTGCTCCACCCCATTCTTATTCTTCTAGTTACTTCAATCTCGTGGTTAGGCTCTGCGGTTATTACCTGCCCTAAGTAGACATAGTTTTTCACAACTTCAAGTGCACTATTACCTATCTCGAAGCGCTGTTTTTTTCCGAGGTTGTTGTACATTACTTTCGTTTTCTGCAGATTAATTTTAAGACCCACCTTTCTGCTCTCCTTGTCTAACTCCGTAATCATGAGTTGCAATTCGTACCCTGAGTTACTCAGCAATGCTATGTCATCGGCGAAGCGCAAGTTACTAAGGTATTCTCCATTAACTCTTATCCCTAACTGTTCCCATTCTAGGCTTCTGAAAACCTCCTGTAAGCACGCGGTAAATAGCATTGGGGAGATTGGGTCCCCCTGCCTTACACCCTTCTTGATTGGTATTCTGTTGCTTTCCTTATGAAGCACTATGGTAGCAGTTGATCCCCTGTAGATTTCTTCCAGAATGTTTATACATACTTCATCTACGCCCTGATTCCGCAGTGTCTGCATGACGGCTGATATTTCTACTGAATCAAACGCCTTCTCGTAATCTATGAAGGTTATGTATAGTGGTTGGTTATACTCTGAGCATTTCTCTCTATTACCTGATTGATAGTATGAATGGGGTCAATTGTTGAGTAGCCTGTTCGAAATCCTGCTTGTTCCTTTAGTTGATTGAATTCTAATGTTTTCTTTACTCTGTTAGCAATTACCTTTGTAAATAGCTTGTATACTACAGAGAGCAAGCTGATTGGCCTGTAATTCTTCAAGTCCTTGTCATCTCCTTTCTTATGTATTAAGATGATGTTAGCGTTCTTCCAAGACTCTGGTACCCTTCCCGTCAGGAGACACCTCGTAAACAGGGTGGCTAGTTTTTCTAACACAATCTGTCCTCCATCTTTCAGCAGGTCTGATGTTACCTGATCCTCACCAGCAGCTTTGGCTGTCAAGGGTAGGTTTCGCATAAGCACAGCGGGGAGGTCTTGCTTTACGGACTTTCTGTCCTCGGCTATAGCAGCGTAAGCATGGCGAAACAGTCAGGTCATTTTCTATGTGAAGATGGCTATGCTTTCATTTAGCAGTTGGACTCGTGTCTGGCAAGGCTCTGTCTCTTTCCTTTTGGACGATGTCTCCAAGAAAGTGCTGCGAAAGATACTCAGGTTTGAAGAGTGGATTCCCAATACTCGAACCAGGTCCTTGCTGCGTCCTCCAGGTAATAGTACACATGGCGCAGCTTGTTCTTGGAGTCCCAGTTGGTAAATGTTGAGACGCTCTTGAATGTATCTAGCCATTTTTGGGGTCCTCACTAGATGATCCATGGAAGCTCGGTGACTCTCTGGGGAGCGGCATAACGATCATTGCAGGGGACACCGTGGCCGTCAATGTGCCTGTCCTTGTTGCCGTAACTTTTGGCTTGTCCGATAGAAGTCCATGCCGTAGGGGTAGCCCTTTCAGCCTGGGTCAGTGTGTTCGTCATGATTTAGCCTAGGTTCACAGCTTGACAGGGGCATTGAGACCAGGAACGAATGCCGCCTCCGCCAGTTGTCATGTGGTCATGACATTGACGGAGGCAGCAGTCAGCTTATTCAAGGCGAAACTCTTTATTTGGCCGAACTTGTGACTGCAAAATGAAAACTCAATTTACAGCAAACAACACATGCTGTGCACTAATATCAGCGGACAGAGTGTTAGTCATGAAAAAACTGGTCATCATTGGAATGTGCCGTTTTATGCGACGTCACGCATAGAATATTGCAGCCTTACCACTAGTTGTCGTGCAAGTTCTCGATTAAGCTCGAGTGGTTGTATGTAGTGTGCAGTCTTAACAAAACAATGGTGAAGCTTCTTGAACACTAATGTGTGATTTGTGCTTGTCATTGCTGACAGTCTGTGTTGGCATAAATAGAATACAGCAAAAGCAAAATATGAAACTCATGGGGCAATGGGGAAGTGTGTGTGTGTGTGTGTGTAGCTCAGATGAAGGTTATGATGTCACTGTTAATCAGTGCATTTACAGAAGACAAGAGCCATCTGCTGTAGTGACAAACTACAGAGGCATAAGAAACACCCGCACCAAAGTTCACATGGATGACAAAGCACCTTTCTTGATTGTACGAAGATGATAACATTACGTCTTCCTATTCAGTCTTGATTCTGTATGAACGAATCCGAGCAAGTGGTGAAGTTTACCATTACAAAGCATTGCTATGAAAGCTGGCGTGGTGCAGGATGATTCCAGATTTGTGCTTATTATTGTGAGTTAACGATGCCCAAATCTGAGTACCTGGGTGTCATTGCATTTCGCCCTCATAGGAATGTTGCCACTGAGACTGGAAATTGAGTTTGGGACCATATACTTGGCACTAAAATGATGTAGCTTTGACATCTGTGTGCCAGCTTCAATAGTTGTGTTGTGTAAGCATTTGGCTTTGTGCTGGTGTACTGTGTTAACTACACTGTGTGTGCGTGTGCCCACTTTTGTACCGACATGATTGCTTCTTAACTGTGTTGGATTCTTGGCTTTGCAGCTGGGAGAACTGCGCTTTGTAGACCTTCAGTCAAAGACTCAGCTGGCTTCCACGGCCATCGGGCGGGCCATAGTGGATGTGCACATCGTGAGCGCCGTTCGCAACATCAGCCACCTTCTTGTGAGTGACCGCTCTCTGCTCGCTCCTTGCTCTAATGTGCACCCTAATAATTCTTACTCTGCCATTTGAGCTGTGTGCAAATATAAGAGACAAATGTTCTTTTTTTGTAGTCCATCTGCCCATGCAGTTCCAAGCCTTTTCCAAATGCTTTTTGGTTTTTAATAGCTTTTGATTGAGATCTTAAATTTCGTGATATGCCCTCAACATGTGGTGTCGATTTTGCTCTTATTTACATTCTCCACAGACTTGATGGTGAGAAATGGCACGGGATTCAATCCTGGCCACTGCAGCTACACTTTTGATGGAGGCCAAAATGCTCGAGGCTTGTCTACTTAGATCTATGTGCACGTGCATATTAAAGAACCCCAGGTAGTCAAAATTTTCCGGGCCCTAGCTCCAATACGACGTCTCTCATAATCATATCGTGGTTTTGGGACATTAAATCTTATCAATTATTATTATTATTAGAGAAGTGGAAGCTTGCATGTTGTGCTGTGAAGACCCATTTCCTATCAGTTTTTTTTTTGCATTTTAACCACTGGAAAAAACACAAAACACATCGGACTGAAAGAAAGATATAAGCAATGCTAGCGCTTTGTGTTATCCTTATCTTTCGTTCCAACTCATGTGCTCCACAGCAGAACTGAAAATTGGCAATTAAGTTTGGGGACTGTTTTTGATGTAAAATTTCAGGATGCACTAAAGACACTTGGCAGGAAAATGAGTGAACAGTTAGAAATTCAGAACCTGTTTGCTTACTTCACTGCATTTTGTACATGCTGAAATTTTACCGCAAGCTCAGCTTTTGTTCAGCCATTTCAAAGTTATGCCAGCTAGTCTGCACGTCCGGCTTCTAGACTTTATGATTACAATCTTGCTATTGCCACATGACACTTACTGACTGGATGAGTGAAAGGGTCAGTCAGTGGAGTGAATGCATTATGAACCCATTAAACTTGCTTTATACAGTGTGTAGACTGCAGTTATTATTTCTCATAACTGAGAAAAGAACTTTTAAACTGCAATAAATGTTTTTCAAAAAATTGACCTACAGTCCTTGCCTATACTTTCAAGATATCTTCCCATAAAATTAAACCACCTTTGGTATGCTTTATTAATGTGTATTTTCACGTTCATATTTTAGGGCTCTTACATTGGCAGCATTACAAAGCATGCGTGCCGATGGACAATGTGGACAGTGCTGTTGGCATGCTTCGCACTTTCACTTGTCATGACCAGGCATGTGATTTTTTCTGCTGAGTTATAAAGCCATTAACACTGATTAATCAGCGTTCTTTTGTCCTGCTGCTTCTGCTGGTTCTGCTACCACAATGTTCATGTGCTTACTTGAAGACAAAAAAATCTATCCGATTTCACAGTGTGTTTTCATACAGACAGGAAGAGATTTCACGTTTGGCGCATGTAGTGACTGTCATTGTTTAACCTGTTAAGCATCGCAGTTGTTCAGGCTTCCGCATGACACTTCCACGCTTAGCCAAAGTCACTGTGCAATCATTGACAAACACTGCTGTTTAGTTAAATCTGCTGTTTAATTCCTTTCTTCCACTCTTTCAATTCATTCTTAACTGAGACCTTGTGTGTGTAATACTTGCCAAGGACAATGTCTTATGTCGAGCATGTAATTAGAGTCGATGAGCTTACGATGTGTGATGTGATTAAATCTATTGTTGGCAGGCGACCGACGTTGACCGACAGCACTGGCATCTGCTGCTAGAGGACAAAGCCAGCAATCATGATTGGCTCCGGGGCGGTCACTTGCCGGTCATCACTGCTGTTGGTGCTGCCGGTACTGCCATGTCTGAGTGGCGACTGTGGTCGTCGACTGATCGTGAAGATGCGTTGACTGGCCAAGGTGTGTTGCCTATCATTGGTGCTTGTAATGTCTAGGCTATTTTTGAACAGTGCACAACAAGACAATACACGTGAAAGAACACTAGGCAAACGTTGGTCTCACAACTGCTGATTTTAATTTAAAGATGCGAATATGCACAGCGGATCAAGTCAATTGATTACACATAAAAACACATTGGCCGAAGAGCCATATATAAGAACAATCTTTTGTTCGGAGAAGGATACTGATGGTTTACTTGTGTAGTTATTATTCTGTAGTCATCTCTCTTGTTCTTTGATCTGCGTAGTGCATCTGGTGCAGTGGCTGGCAAGGTGAGATAACATGTGTGCTCTGTTAAGCGCATTAATCATTATCCTCCCTCTTGTTCCTGAGTAGCATATAGGATTCCTTGCATGTACAACACCTTGTACAATACTCACAGCTTTAAATGGGACATATTAGGGCTAAGCAAAGCACATGCTTTTGTTTTCGCTGTTTTTAATCCGGGTTACATTGGCATAATTTCAACTTCAGCGCATATATCTGAGTCAACATTATTGTTAGAGACCAGGCTCATCACAATGTGATGTGAATATCTTGAGTTACTGCGCATACAAGTCATTCTAAAGGATTTGATATTGCCTTTGAATTCGTTAGTACTCTACATCGGCTAAGCAGGCCAGTGTTTTAACATCAGATTAAGAGAACATACTAAACATGCTCCTTCCTCCATTGGTCGAGAGCGCACTCCACATGCACACGAAATGGGGGCGGAGGAGGAGATAGGTGGCTAGGGTAGCTTAATTAAGAGAACGTGCTAATTTTTTGAAGGCAGGAATGTTATCCCATCTTGCAATCTACTGCAGAAAGTGTGGCTGCATGTCTTTCTTTGTTTAAGGGGATCACCTTCATGTGGCATCATAATCTTGGAGCTAGAGAGATAACTGAAGTGTACCACATCATCAAAGATTATAACTGCAGAAATAAATCTTTGGTTTCACTCTCTGAACAACGAATCGCATTCATAGATGGCTCGTAGGCACATGTGTCTTCTTGTGTTGTCAGCTCACATAGTTCACTGCACATATATGCACCCTTCGAATAAACCTGCACTTGTTAAATAGTGCTTGTCCTGTATTTTTTCTCCTGCGTTGTTTTGTTGTGCGCTGCCCAAGAATGACTGCGTTTCAAATGACCCAAATTTCGGTGCTGCTACAGTTCATGGTTAGGTTACTGCTAAGGCGAGACACATGTTATGAGGCAGTAATTTCATTAAAGTGTGTGCCCTCCAGGCTTTGCATTGCTTTTCATGTGTGCTGTGATTGCAAAGGAATCATGTAGTTATGATGCTGAGCGCTATGTCATGGATTTAGTCCGTGCCACAGTGTCCACATTTACATAAAGGTGCTAGGCGAGAGTGCTGCACACAGGAACGCTGAAGACATGCTTGCTATCAACAGGATCATGTATGAAATCAATGAAACAGCAAAGGTGCACGTGCCTCCAACAATCACCGAGTCAAAGTGATGCTGCTGTGGACAAAACAAAAGTAGATGTAATCATCGATAGCAACGACTGAGTTCTGAAGGCACATGTATGGCCGATGCTGAGGGATTGAAAACACAAACACCACAACTGCTGCTCACTAAAGCAGGGTCACTATCGGTGTGATCATCCATAGTGACTATGCAGCTCTGAAGGTACACATCTAATGCAGTGGTAGATTGAGGGCTGTAAAGTCGTAAAAAGGCATGAAACACCAGAACTGCTGCTCACTAAAGCAGGGTCACTATCGGTGTGATCATCCATAGTGACTATGCAGCTCTGAAGGTACACATCTAATGCAGTGGTAGATTGAGGGCTGTAAAGTCGTAAAAAGGCATGAAGCATTTTAACATTCCTGGAGTTTGCTTATGACTATGGAGGAACGGACTTTGCTACGTGTCTTAGAAAAAGATATGAGAGTTCTCTCTATGAAAGTAGAAGTTTTGTATGTGATAAATAGTTCTAGTTTTTTTGATGATATGAAATTTCAGGTGATACTAATATTCTTGCTCCCCTTTGCTTCCCCTTGCATGGTGTTGGTGTATTTTACAAAGAGGGAATTGGTTCGTATATCTATTAATATGAATTATTTATACACCAGGCTATTTTGCTCTCTCTTTGAAGTTTGACTCAGCACCTTTTTGACTGTGTGTAGTCTGTAATTAACTGCTTCAAAAAGCATATGAGTTCACATAGATTCCAGCTCATGTGTTGAACTGGTGTAATTCAAATGCATTGCACATCCCTTTGGCTAGCGTAAAACTGACCACTTGCAGACAAGAGTCCACCACAGCAGCCTCGTCGTGTGTCCAAGCTCGGCCGAGACACACTGCTGGACAAGCAGACCGTTCAGGGCCGCCAGTGCCTGCTCGTGCTGGATGCAGCCTCAGGCCAGCTCGAGGTGAGGGCCTGCTGTGCTTGTTCTGTGGTGACATATTCTGCGGCTGTTTTGGCTTAGAGCGTGGCGATAGAGAGGTCAAGCGACAGGAGAGTGTGCAGCGAGACAACACGTATGTGGGCTTCGGGCGAGCCTGGCAAGAGAGTGTTCTTCTCATTGTTATTCATTTGTTTTGAAGGAGGGGGAAAAGGGCGTGATTGGCCGGCATAAGATGGGTCACACGACCTACGTGGCCAGGCTGGGTTGGCTGCAAAAGACACATCAGTGGAGACTTAGCTCCATCCAGTGGCATGAATAGGCGACATCAACACACTGGTGCATTGTCATAACTCCAGTGGCTGCTCGACACAACAGCTACCTCTGGGACTCATTCTGCAGTCTCAGTGCTGTCATATGAGGCATCAAAAGGTGGTGCAATTCACCCTGATTTGTATCTAAGCGAGCTGTGCAGCTTTGTTGCATTATACACAGAGAGCTGCAGCATCACTGCTCTCATTCAACTCTTGGAATGAAGGAATCTTACGCATCACTGTGTAAATTGCACCAGCACTTGACAGGACTTCACAGCACTTGACTTGTGCTTGACTGCGGCTACGTGATGGTAGACCTTGCTTGTCCGAACAGTTCAGAAATAACTAATAAAGTTGACATCAGCTTTATATGCATGATGAATTTTCTACATCCACATGCAGCTATTGATCCCCTAGTAACACTTTGTTTCTGATAATGCAATGGAGGGACGAATAAATGTCTGTAATAATGAATGGTATGGCTATAGTGCCGAGCATGATTCAAAAAGGGGGCAGAGCTGTCAATTAAAAATAGATCGGCACTGCCATCAAACCCTACTCATGGTTAAGGGAGCATATTCACCTTTAGTGTGAGGGACTCTTTCTTGAAGTTTAAAGTGTATTGTAAAGGCTTATGTGGGATAAGTACGGCATATTTACAAGAGTACGGAGCCAAAGTGGAGAAAAAAGTGCTCAAGGCATTGAAGTTCTACTCTGAAGCTACAAGTGTTTTGATACACAGAGTTTGTTTCACATATTTTTTAACATGTGGCTGTATTTGAGAGGATTGTCAGCGTGCGGCGGCTGCATTCCAGTGCAAGCTGTGACCTCAAATTCACCATGGTGGATGCAGAGTGCGTGGACTCCTGTCCTGCCGCATCCCTTTCTCCACCTCTCCTTTACATCCCACTCTCCCCCTTCCACACATCCACAAAAGCACTAGAAGGGCTATTGTATGGCACCCGCAAACACTGTTTACTGCTGGCGCCATTAATAATGGTTTTAGCAATCATAGTGGGGGCTGAGCGGGTTTAGAGGTGCAGGCAATGGCTGGTGTTGTTGGCACGCTCATTTCTGGTGCGTTAAGCGTAAAACCCTCATCAAAATAATGCATTTAAAGCCCCGACTAATGACGCTGCTCTAAGCAAACCCTGCAATGTAAAATGACCCTGTGGCACAACCAGTAAGAGAATTACCCATTTTTTGACTCAAATGTTGCTCACATGAAATGTAGGTGAGTTTAAAAGAAATGTGAGTGTAATCAGCTGTTTAATATAAAGCTGAGATGCCGCTGTAAAAAATGAGAGAGAGTGAGAGAAGTATAATTTGCTTTATTATAGTGGAAAAGTTATTCTCGGTCTCTTAGGTGATCCACTTCTTTTCAATATTGCTTTTGGATTGTATGCATGTTCCAGGGCTGTTACTTTAACAGACTGCGTAGAACAGATTAAGCTGGTCGGCAAGCCCATCTTAAAGGTCCAGATATTTTGCTCTTTTTGGCCACGTGGAAACTTCCCTGGATCGATATGCTGCTGAATATCTTGCTTTGTTCACACTAGGTACGCAAGGTTGCAGGCTTGATGCAGACAAAAAGGATGTGAAAATGTTATCTCGAGCTTACAAGATAACTGTTCACATGAGCATTCATTATTAAGGCCGCCCACCATAGATTGCTGTTGCTGATGTGGCTTTGGCTTTGTTTTTTTTTTGCAGACACTTTACTGGCTTAATTTCTTCGATTTTTTAAAAGTAGATAAAAGTAGAGGTTAAAAAAAGATATGTTCATGCCTCCTTTAATTACATGTTTAGCTGTCATTTTTAAGTATTGTAGTCTAGCTTTTCTGCAGAAAGAAGTGCAGGGTTGTGCCATGGCCTTATTTAGGCGGTCTATCATCGTTTTTTGATAGGGCAAAGTGGGACATCACTATCTATATTCTTAGTTTTTTTTATTTATATGACGGTCCTCCGTGGTCTTCTCAAAGTCATATGATCGTGGTTCCACTGTAATGGGCAGCAGATTTTTTTGGAGGCAATGCACCTTGGGGTCTCGGCGTGCATCGTCGTCTGCTGTCGTCGTGATAGTCCATTCGTTTGAGTCTAAGAGAGGGCCCCACCACCTCAGCACTCACTTTGTGACGAGAAAGAGCAAACACCGTGCAGTGACAATGGAAATGCGCTTTCAGCGATGAAAGCGGGACTGCCAGCTTCCTAGGGACGAGATCGCACTTTCCCCCACAAGTGACAACACCGACGTAGGCACGGTCTGCTATACTTGTGTGCAACTTTTCTTGGTAATGAAGGGAAAGCTACAGGGGTGGAGTTTCTGCACATGTACTGTACGACGCGAAGTAGTCTGGTATTTTATGCATTCCTAACCGCTGTCGACAATGATGGCTGCACGCGACCAATGTTTCATATCGATGCAGGTGTCACTTGGCATTCAAATGACACATAAAAGGCGTGGCTTTCTCACGCGTTGAAAAACACAAGGTGACAGCGTATAAATTAAAAAAAAAAAAATATCTTACTGTTGTGAGCTACGCCCTGTGTAAAAGAGCTACATGCAAGAAATAAAGGCAGTATTCGTATCTGAGGTGGAAAAAAAGGGACACAATTGTAGGACTGTAGTAGGATACGCATGATTTGGCTCTGTAACCTTCGCTGCATTGCCAGGAAGAGTTGTTTGACGTTCGCTGTCTGACAGTTGACGCTACGCCACCATTCAACAGCCACCTCATATATATAAGCACTGCATGTTGATCTGCAATGCAGTGCCAGTGAGAGATTTCTCTTGTGCATAGTTGAACAGCAACGACTTGCAGCATGTGCAATAACTAAAGTGAACTCTCGGTCTCTGAGTCTAATTGGAACTCCCAGTTTCAGGGACTGGGGGCTCCGATTCGACCTGAGAACACTGTTCGCCCCTGCCCAGGTTTCCCGTTAGTGGATCTTATATGCGCTTCCCTACATGCCCCTTCACCACAATATCTTGGTCTCTATCTGTTTGTGTGATCAGGTTCCTGTGCCATTCGTGTTGTCATGGCACACACAATTTTTCCTCCGCACAGCTTTACGATGGTGGGGACGTGGCCCGTCGAGCATCATGCCTGTACAGTGTGCCTGTGATGGGTGCACGCCGTGTGGTGTTGACGGACCAGCTGCTGGTTGTGGCTGCTGGTGGCGAGTCTGGATCGCCCGACACTTTACTACACCTGTTCTCCAAAAGTGCCCTTGATTTCGCCAGCATTACCACAAAGAAGGTCAGAGCGAGTTCACCCACTTCTGTGTGCTCACCCACCCGTTCTAGTGCTTGTGCTCGAAGGGATAGTGTTTCAGAAAGCTGTTCAGTAAATGCCATTAAAATGTTGTACACCTTGCTTTGTGATTGCACACTATTGACAAGAACCTCAGCACCCCTTGAAATGTACATCTCATTTTGTGTAGTAGTTGCTAGGACTGTTGCAACCATAGAGTTTTCTAAAATTAACTAGAGGGGCTCTGTTGCGGCAATCGTTCAGTGACCATATTACACGGATTTGCCTAGTCTTCACCCTTGAGGGTCTCGAACGCGCTTGTGGCTTCATTTATCGCTGCGTTTCGGTTTTGTTTTTAATGAAAGAACAAATGGTTATAAACTTTGCGAGCTGATTTTAAATGGTGAGCCTAAAGGTTAAAGCAGTGAAGTGCAGCTGCTGAACATTTGGCGACTGTCGTTTTGTGACAAAGCAACTTCAAGCTACGCGAAGCGAACTGGAGCCGTAAGTACAAAAATTAGACAGATGCATTTACTACCCATCTTTCCAATGCTCTTTGGAGCGTCGTGCGTCGCAGCTCTCATAGACACTAGCGCCATGGTTCCCTCTAGTGTATTTATAGGAAACTCTACGGTTGCAACTATAAGTACATGCATATTTTCACATTAGGGAATCCGTAACTTTATTTATTTATTTATTTATTTATTTATTTATTTATTTATTTATTTATTACATACTGCAGACCTTTAGGTCCAAGCACGTGGGCAGTTACAAGGGGACATAGCCGTAACATTAAGTGGCATAAAGAATGTTTGGGGTGAGTGTTTCATACACTCATAGTGAACACAAGGAGCGGCATAGCAAATTGTTTCATAATAACGCTTGTACCAGACAAAAGAGAGAAAAAAAAAACACCACAAATTCGTACTTCATATGTCGTGCGATTAAAGTAAAAATAAATACATAATAAATACAAAACAATAAACACAATTATTTTCATCGTTCAAGCCAAGAAAGTAATGAATACATAAGTATACAATAAGTACAGCACATACAAGATGAAAAAGAAAACGAAAAGAAAAATGCTGTAATAAAAGATCGAAAACCTGAATTTTCAGGACAATGCTATTTAGAGCGAAAGAGAAATAGATTCTCTGAGAATGCCCGAGTTGTTCCGTTCCAATCTGAGACCGTGCGTGGAAAATATGAGAACTTATAAGCGTCTGTCCTGCAGAAATAGGGTGTTAGAGATTCGGCGTGATGATGCCTTGTGGGTCTGGTTGATGACGATCTCAGGTACGGCGATTGGTCAATCGCAAGTTTGTGGTTCAGAAGAAGAGAAAGAAGGTCAATTCTTATGTGTTTTCGACGTGTGCTAAGAAGGGAAATGTCATTGGTCTTCATTATTTCAGAAGGAGAGTCGACTCGTGAGAACTTATTAAAAATGAACCGGACGGCTTCCCTTCGTATTCTTTCCAGGCACTTGATGTTAGTTTGAGTGTATGGGTCCCATACTCCGCTCGCATATTCTAATTTGGGTCTTAATAAAGAACAATAGGCCAGTAATTTAACATTGCTTGGGGCATTCTGAAGCTTATGTTTTACAAAGCAAAATTTTCTGAATGCAGAGGAGGAAATAATATTTATATGTTTATTCCAGGATAAGGTAGTTGTTATTGTAACACCTAAGTATTTATAGTTATCGACTTGCCTAAGTGGCGAAGAACCAAGCTGGTAAGTAAAAGACAGGGGTGCTTTTTTACGCGTTATAGGGAGCAGTACGGTTTTATCGGCGTTCAAAACCATGCCCCATTTTTCGCACCACTGCAATACGTTATTTAAATTGCTATTTAACTCAACCTGATCATCAAGATGAAAAATTTTTTTGATGATACGCAGTCGTCTGCAAATAATCTAATTTGAACACCAGGGCTTACTACACTAACAATATCATTAATATAAACCAAGAAAAGCAGGGGGCCTAGGACACTGCCTTGTGGCACCCCTGAAGTGACTGCCAAACTTTCAGAACGTTCACCTCCAATGTCAACATTCCACAACTTTCCTGCATAAGATGGACATAAATACCACTCGTAACTGTGGTGTTAAGTTTGTGTAGTTATTTTTTTTCAATAAAACTTAAAGAAGCTGTATACATAGAATTTTCATACATTTCATACATTCTACAATTCCTAACTTCCATTTGTTTAAATGAAGGTAGTCTATTCCTATTTTTGTTATTGATTTTTTAATGCATGCAAGCACTTCAGCTCTGTAAATCTTGCTTCTGACAAATTGCAAAAATACAGACTCTCACCAAGCTTGAACCATGGTTCAAAAGATGCTCCTGATATTGTGACTCATGCTTTGGTGTTTGTTTGAAGGCGCATTTGAAGACAATGTGAACGATTGAAGGTGCATTTGCATGCTTTGGCTGCCCCTTAATGTTTTTAGAGACAGCATCTCCCATTAAGAACTTGCACATAGGTTATGGGAAAGAAAAATAAAACATTATTTGGCTGTGAAATGAAATTTTCAATGTAAACTGCAAAGTACTTTACGTTAAAAGACTGGACCTGCAAACACAAATTCAGGAGACGAACCCAGATGCCACAAATGCCGACTAACAACTGTTTACGCGCCATGAGTTGTTAGATGGCATTTGTGGTGTCTTTTTAGAGTAAATACCAACTAACATTGTATTCACATGGCTATGCAGGCACTACAGCAAAGCATAGCTATGGTGCCTAGAATGTACTTACTAGTAGGGCCGACCGCGGGCGTCGCGGTGGCATGGAGAATGATGCCTTACACCAGCGGCCACCAGATGGCGATGGCCGCAGGGACCGTGCTATGCCGAACGGCCCGAGCGGGGCGATATTGGCGGCGTCTCATCAACGCTCCAGCCAACGTGCGTGTGCAGCATATGCCGATGGACTCTCTCAGCCCGATTTTAGAGCTGTGAAACGCTGGTTAGGGGACAAAGCGTAATCAAAGCATTACTTTTTCGTTGCAATTACAAACGTACGTACGCCCCGTTATCATAAGTACAGTACACGACATCGAGTGTTTGATCGAAGAATTGCGAACAAATAAATAAGTAAATACGCATGGTTTCGGAGGAAGAAGGTCAACCGTAGTGAAGTTCAACAAATTCAGTGGTGAAAATCACGTCATTTGGTTGATTTTGTTATGCCACAACATTTTTACTAGAGACCGATTTTTCTAGTACTCAAAGCTGGGATGAGTTCATTGCATGAAGAACTTCAATTCTCTCATGGTGTTAATTCTAGCTTAATTCATTATAAGTAAATTACTTAAATATCCTAATTAATGCTCCAAGTGATGTTTTTGGTCGTCTTGAGATGACGGCCACTACAGGGACAGCAATAAAGCAGCGTACAAATAACGCATTTTTTTGGAGGATTTTTGGCACATTCATTGAAACACTCGATACACTTGCCAACATTGTCGTGTGGCCCAACAAAAATAATGCATATTAAGGCGATAGCATGAAAGAGCTCATTTCAATAAAACCTGTATCAGAGACACTATCTGGCTTCAGCGAGAAGTCATCTAGCCTGCGCAAAAAGAAAAGATCGAGCGAGTTGCATAAAATAAAGGCTAAAAATTTTTGGTTTGAGTTTTTCATGGGGAATTTCATTGACGATATCATCAACTCTAATTTTGAACGAGTGCTCAACATAGCAATTACTTACATGTTTCTCACAAACAATAGCCGCCAAAGTTCGTCCTTGGTCTTTTCGCTTTATGTTCTCCCACTTGGCTAAGTGTTGTGGATCTGCAGAGGCGCTGAATTATCAGACCTGGTCGTTGGTATAGAGCGGTGCCCACTCGCACAAAATGGGGGAAAAAAACTGGTGCTGTCTTTATGCCTCCTTTTCTAGGACGACATCCCGGTTTTGTGGAGAGGTGCAAGGGTGAAGAACGTGCACAGGAAATAAACACAGCAATGACATGCGGAGGCGTGTGTTGAATGCTCAACAGCAGAAATGCGCCGCAACTGCACTGTAACTGACTAGGTTTAGGAACGCGCATCTGAAGTGCACCCAAAGCGCAAGCAACACGCACTCAATGCGTGTGCAACGCGCACTCTCGGTGCGCTTCGCCGCTCAGATAGCACGGTCTCTAAGAGTGTCACTGTCTGGTGGCCTCCGAAAAAAGGCATCATCAGCAGTGCCCGCGTCTCCCATTGGAAACACTCGGTGGTTATATTCCAGGCACTATAGCATAGCCTTGTATGGTATAAAAAGAAAGTAACGGAAAAAAAAGAAAAATAAAAGAAACCTACCAGCTTTGCTCTTCCCTCAGGCTTGACACCCCTGGTGTAGAGCTTCTTGAATTTTTTTATCATCACTTATTCTAACTATTGTAAAGAAACAACAGTGTTTTAGAATTTGGCACAAAGAAAAGCTTAATACGCTCACATTAGATGCAATCATGGAGGTGTTGAACAGGAATGAAGGAGCTAGTCACCTAACACGTTCACGTTAATAGCCCTTGAAGTTTCTTAAAGTGACAAATTTCATCTGCAATAGTGGTTGCATACTTTGAGTACATTTACTTGTGATTCGTTGCAGAAAGAGTGCATCGATCCTGTCCTGCAGAGGATCGTCATCAAAGAGCCTGCCTTGGCGATTTACCGTTGCACAAGGCCTCGTTATCATTTGCAGGCAGCAGGTACAGCTGGAACTGATGGCAAGTATAAAGTGCCATGCATGCGAGAGTGCAGCTGTGCATAGCATTCATTCAGTGGAGACGTAGTACTAAGGAAAGGTTGGCAGAGCACAAAGACAACCTAACAGACCATGTTACCAACGAATTATTTGAGTGAGTCAACTTTAAGCTGGAATTTCACTTGTGAATGTTTAACATTCCACAACTTTCATTTTACAATGAAAGCTCGTTAATTAAAGCTCAGTTAATATGAACTTACACTTAATTCGAACTGGTGGCCTGGTCCTGGCACATCTCTGTGTTTTTTCATGGGGAAAAGCTCCTGATAATTTAAACGCATCAGTATCTGCAACGGGTAAATTGAACAAGCTTCCATTGATTCTCGCGCAAGTTGGCCCAAGGTGAGAACAGTGTGTTACAAAAGCCAAACAAAACCAAGTTTGCCTGAGATGCAAAACAACTTAACGCCAGCATTTCTCAGCAGACAAGAATTCGGATGCTGCGCTGAAACTTTTGAGCAATCTGTAAAGGGTGCAATTTGTTACACAAAAATGCAAGCAAATACAAATAACTGAGTGCTTTTAATTTTAAGTGCCTTAACTCTGCTATAAAAATAAATGTATTTTGGAGCATCAATAGTTTCATATACAGTAATACCTCATTGTCGAAGGTGTAAAAACCAGATGAATTTTCGAGATAAACAAAGTTGCACTAATCGCCAGGAAAAATTGGGTGGTTTTCACCAAGAAAAATTGGTTCCACTTACCGACTCTTCAGTATCAGCTTCTTATCTTTTTTCTCATAAAAACTTAAAAGTAAAAAAAAATAATAATAAACATATAAGAAACGTTAACATGCTGGGTTTTGTGTCGCTGCCATTTTATTTAGCGTAGAAAAATTGCCCAATGCTCGTCTGCTTTGCAGTCATACTCGGGTGTAGTAGGCGTCCTCCAGCTGCTTGACCCCTCGCATGAGCCGATCTTCGCTGTTGCTTCACTCCACCTTATTTCGAGACAGGCCCAGGAAATTTCTCATTTCAGCAGATGTCGGCACCTCTCGAGGAGATTTGCCGTTGCCTACATTAGTGACTGTTTGAACAGTTTCGTTCAGATTTGATGGGCGCAACTGATTTCAATTGGCTGCTCTGGCTTTTCTCAGCGATACCATCAACACGGCTTCAACATCCGAGAATGGGGAGCCTCAAACCCACTTTCACCGGCTGTTTTGAAGCTCCGCCGAAATCCACTTTGCAACTTCTGCTTGTTTTTCAGCACTGTCAAAATTGTAGACAAAGGGATGCCAAATTCTTGTACGATGCTATATTTTGTGCGAACTCCTTTCTACACTTGCTTAATTAGGGCAACCTTTCTTCCTAGCGTTACCATCTTGCATTACTTTAGTGATGCCATGCTTGCCGCACTGACGCTAACCGTCGTATTCTGAAGTGCTGCTTAACTTGAACTTGACTTGCCACCGACTTCAATGCAGCACAAACGGATTTCGAACGCGCTGTCCTTAGGTGGTGCCAAGGCACCACAAATGCACAAACACGTTGCAAACGCACTGCATTGAAAGTGGTTTAAAGTCAAGTACAAGTCAAGGAGCGTTCTTGAATACAAGGGTAAGTTGCTGCTCCTCACTGTCAGCGAAAAATCCTTATGCCTTTGAGAGAAAATCACAAGCACTGCTCAAAGCGTACGAGACAAAATGTTCCAAGCATGGGCAGAGGGCCTGCCCTGCTGATGATGATGGTTGCCACATGATGTGCCACAGAATGGCTCGACAAAGCTGGAATGGCTCTAGGTGCCGCTTTTATGTTCGTGAAACACATCGGCGTAGAGGCAGGCGTGGCTAACTCGACAAACTTTAGGCATGGCTGCGTCGCGTGAATCTTGTGAAATGATCCCGTGGCGAAATTTTCGTTCCACTCCCAGCCAACACTTTGAGATATCCACGATTCGACCCAAAAATACTTCGAGATGAAGGGCAAAAAGAACATGAGGCATATAGGAGAAAGTTAGATGCTGAGAAAAATTTCAATTTAGGTGATTTTTCGGGATATGAGAGTTGGATTTAACAAGTTACTACTGTATTTTGACATTAAGACTCATTGCTCATGTGAAATCATGTCAGTGCTTGTTTCTGGCATATCACTGACTGATCGATTAATTATGTTTGGTGATAGAACTGCATTGACTTAATTTACAAAATCACCTGCCACAAATGTGTAGTAGCACCTAATTAGCAATAATGGGTCTAGAGGTGGGTTCTTTGGATTCTGCTTGCACAGTGAGGCATGACGTCCATTCATTCTGGTGCCCACCCGCTCGCTAATTTAACTCTGTTTAGTTCAAACTATATCTTGTGGTCCCGTTTGAGTTCACTTAATGATCATTTACTGTATTAGGCTCAGACAGATCACAAGTATACATAAACTGAGGAAGTTTCATCGAGATCAATCAAGAAAAAAGAGTTAAATGCCATGTGCCTCCTTAATTCGAAGTGGTAATGCTCTATCAGTTGTGTGAAAGTCAGTAGAGTTGAGGAAATTATGTGCAAGGAAGATCAGCCTAGTTTACGAAGAGGGAAGTCCCTCATGACTGGTTTGCTTTTTTGCTCTGCCTAGACTTTGTGTGAGTCACTGATTTGTTTGACCTTGCTCTGTGACCAGCTGTCTGCCCGCTTAGTTCAGCGTGAGTGCACCAGAAGTACTTTTTTTTTGCAATATGTTTCTTTAGTTAGAAGGATGTGGTGGTGTACAGGGGCGTGATTCTCAATGTGTCGACCTTGGCCTCCACTGATTGGCTGGAGCTTGGCGAGCAGCGCTGTCCCTGTTTAGGGACCTTCTGCAATGTCATTGTGACGTCTCAAAGCTTTCACAATACTTGACACAAATGTGAGAGACGGAATGTGTTCCACCGCACTGAATTCTGCCCTCAGAGATCTGCTTCTGGACGCACATCTTAGAGGTTGTTCATGAACTCTAATCACGCTCGCCCTTAAATTAGGTTTACCCCAGTCACCCGCCTGAATCACCTGGAAGGTGGGTACGTGTTCCCTGCATCATTCTGAAACATCTGAGCACGTTCTTATGCTAGTTCAGGCTTGCCATGTTTGTTTCAAGTGTCGTGTACATTCCGTCTACTTTCTTGCTCTTTGCGCTGGGATTGTGCTGGCTGGTTTGTTGCACTGGCATGGTCAAGAGCACTGCAACATCATGGCTCGCTGCTTTTTCAAGTAACTGAATATGCTGCACTCAAGTGAACACATCCACAAGGTGTATATATTAAGAATAGCTCCCTAGTTGTGGCAAAATCAAAGGCAACAGTTTAGGGCTATGTAATGCACATACTTTAGTTCCATATCTTTAGTTTGTCATATTGGCGTTACTTGAACTAATACACATATGTCACAGCCAACATTGCCTTTATAGGCCAGATTCGTAGCAATACAACATAGTTATCTTGAGTAGTCGTGCATGCCAGTCAATACAGTAAAGTTATAATGTCATGAGCACTGTATTTAACTTTTTATAGTTAAGGTGCAAAAAAAAATGCAATCACAAGGGAGGGCACGTGTCCCGTATCCTTTCTTGTGATTGCATTTTTTTTGCACCTTAAGATCAATTATCAATTACCCATGATGAAAACTCGCCCAAGAAACAAATTTCAAGTATGCAATTGCTTTCACGCATTTGGTGATGTTTTCTACAATTTAACAGTAATCTATTTAATATCGCATTGAAGTGAATGTGAAGCTAATATTTATTTGCTTGTAGCTAAAATTTATTATTTTGGCAAGTTGAGGTGTCAAATGCTTGGTTAGAGCACCTTACGAGAGCCATGTTTCAGACATGTCTATGCTTTTTGTGTTTCCTTCAACCACATAGAGGATGATGTGCATTGCCCTGCCGCGGTGGTCTAGTGGCTAAGGTACTTGGCTGCTGACCCGCAGGTCGCGGGTTCGAATCCCGGCTGCAGCGGCTGCATTTCCGGTGGAGGCGGAAATGTTGTAGGCCCGTGTGCTTAGATTTGGGTGCACGTTAAAGAACCCCAGGTGGTCGAAATTTCCGGAGCCCTCCACTGCGGCGTCTCTCATAATCATATGGTGGTTTTGGGACGTTAAACCCCACATATCAATCAATGATGTGCATTAGGCGTGACTTCATTGTAGCAAAATGTCTCTATGTACTTGCTTTGCAGAAGAAAAAGAACTCAAAAGCAGGCAGTTTTGTATTTCTTCTCAAGTTGGCCTTATTTATTGTGTTCAAATTTCACTTTGAGTGATGGAAATGCTCGCTAGGGTTATTCTCTGTGAACTCAGTTCCTTTCGATAGAGATGTTTGCAAGAGTGAACAAATTTTTTTCATGCAGCTGTGAATGAGAACCTAAAGGATGCTGATGAGGTGTCACTGACCTCAGAGACCTTTCTGGATGGCTTCTACGTGGTGACGCGATATGGCATCTATGCCTGCAAGTCCAAGTACGTTTGTTTGTCTTTTTGTACAGTTTATTGTATACAGTTTACATTCAATTTTGGACTGTCTAAGGACTGTCAAATCATGCAGAAGTAGTAAATAACGTGAAAAAATTAACGTGTGCTTTTTTTTTTTACAACTCTGAAAAGCTTAGATTACCACAGCCTCATGAGATAATGGCTTTGAAAGACGCATGTTAAATATTTGTGTATAATTAATAAACTCCAATGCTTCGGACGGGCGCGCACTTTGCCGAGCAGACAAGCGCAGTCAAACGGGCTGCGAGTACTCAGTCCATTCTTCCGAGGACTTCTACCGAACTAGGGTCCCTAGATTATCGTGCACGAACACTCAAACCTAACTGCAGACGGGTCGGCAGAACTGCTTGAGCGTTTGCCTCCTTCTATCTCTCCATCTCTGCCACCTCGAGAATGCACGCTCGCATCACGGCACAAACAACTTTCTGCATCGAAGGTATGTAAGCTCTAAGGCTTGTCGCACCAACCATTCCCTCGTTGTCTGCGTATGCAGACAATGTAAGCTCTAAGGCTTGTCGTGGAACCGTGCCACTGCAAAGCACTTCAAGGTGACGTACTTCAATGTGTGACGATTGGCGCAATTGGTACATGAGAAAGCAGAGGTGTGAGTGCTTTCTAGTGCAAGTTTCCTGCCACTGAAGAAGGCCTTTTCAGTTATGTGCGAACGCTTAACTCACTCGGTACCACCGTGTGTCGTGGCACCTTGTTTCTCACACTGTTGTTGCAAAGAGCTTCAAGAAAATAGGGCGTTCGAACGCACTCGATAAAACCGAAAAGGATGCACTTTGGGAGGTCGATGGCAGCAGCCGCGACGATGACTCCCAATCGAACTTCGCGATCAATTATTTTCAATAGATCGAGCGTGACCGGATATTGCTGGTTAAAGTGCGTGCTTAATCTTCTAAATTAACAAGCACATTTCGTATCGGCTCCAATTTTGTTGGAGCAGATAATCTGAGGTCCAGATTAATCAATAGTCTTTTCATTTTTTTCTGTCCGTTCCGTTCTGTTTAATTGAATTACCCCAAAACAGGCTTTTACCAGTGATTTGGTGAAGCAGGTGGAAAAAGTTATAGAATGAGACAAAAAAATACAGCTACTGTTCTTCTATGACCGATGTCATGAATGGACAAATTGCTAAGAGCATTGTTTCCTGGGTGCTTGTGTGGTGTTTTCTGGCGACAGTTCTTTACTGAGGTGCTTTGGTGGTTATGTAACACATGAAGTAGAAGACTGGCAGTGTGCTATTTTCGGTCACTCCTAAAAGACAAATGCAGTTGGTGACTAGAATTTCATGATTTGCCGTTGTTCACTTACAGTGCCCTGAAGGAGGCCTTCATCCTACTGTGAATATACATTCAAACTTCGATATAAAGAACACAAATATAACAAAATATTGGTTGTAAAAAGTAAATTAAAAATAGTCTAGCAAAAGATATAGTTTTATAAATATACTTTTAGATATAAATTTAGATATAGAATTTTTAGATATAAAGTACTTATTTTTGTGTAAAATGTAACATTGTTGTAATGAGGTATGAGTGTAGACTAATGATTGCAATTAGTGGAGGTGTGAGTGACTTGTAGGTACTGGAGAAGCACTGTCCTTTTTTGCAGGTGTTCAGTGGAGCGTCTGTTCCTGAGTTTTACGAGTTCCCCCTCGGCACTGTCCTGGGCCGAGCACCTGGGTGCCCTGTTGAACCTGGACATGTTCTCCCTTTACGAGGCAGCCGCGGAAGCACAGCTCGTGCGTGGACAGTTTCCACAAGCTGTACGTCTCTACCAATTGTCCAAGGTGAGCTTTCCACTGGCTTCGTGCAACTTGCTCATTGGAAAACTAGGCAGTAAAAAAAAATTTAACCGTTTTTTCCGCCAAGGTGACACAGCAAGTGTGATGACAACAAATAAGAATGTTAAATAATGTAAGGGCAGCGGCTGACTTTCTGAGTATTCAATATGAAGTAACTTAAGAACTCTGGTGTAAGGAAATGCAGCCACTCCAGAGAACGATGCAGTTTGTGTGTTGTCGGTTGCTTCGAGGTGAACTAGGCTAAGTGTTGATAAACCACGTCACAATATATATGTACACACACATACATGCACGCACATACACACACACGCATGCACACATTTGCATGTGAATGTGCATACATCCACACACATGAACACATGCATGTGCGCACATGCGCACAGCACAAAAGTGTTCTTGTTTATTCGATCCCTGATGTTTATGTAGGCGTCAACATCCCTCATAAGCTCTTCCTCATTATGAGTGCTCAATACGAAGTCAATTAAATATGTAATGACTTTGGTTCTTGAGAATTTTTCTTAACGTGTGTCAGTTAAACAATTGGCCCCGTATCTGCATTTAATCTGCAAATGTCGTCGAAAGACGATAGTCTTGCGTGTGGAGAGAGTGAACAAAACATTTATTTGATGTTCTGCTCAAGAAAATCGGTGAATGGTATTCTGGAGGCGCTGCGTTAGAGTGCCTCGAGCGTGCAGCGGAGGCGAGTGAGCGCATCAAGTCCTGTCACACGTGAGACATGACCGCCATCCGGCAGTTTTTTTCAAAAACAAAGCGTGTGGCTCTGAGACGGGTGTGCGCGCCCGCCTCAGAGGTGATAAGGTGTAGAACGCAAGGCGATGGGTAGGGGCCACCACCGTCTCATTTTAGCAAAGCATTGGAAACACTCGCCTTTCCGTGCAAGCGTTGTATGGTCAACGCTACGGTCCTTAAAATTACTTATGTATGCCTTTTATAGTAAAAGATGCACATGCACAATATATACGTGTTGTTATGGTGCCTCAGATATGCCCAATAATTGCTTTTTTATTGACAATCACACACGTATGAACACTGATGCTTGAGCAACCTTCGTGGTCGCTGCGGATGGAGTCGGCCGTTCGGGGTATCGGCTAATGCTGTTTAGAGCACCCAGTTCGCGGTAACGGTGGACAAACAGACAAATGTACAGACAAACAGGCCGAATTTTTTGCGTCGAAGGTCCCCAAGAAAGACCATCGTCTTTAAAAAAAATTGGCAGATCCTACATACAGTGGGAATCGATGAAATTCGAAGCACGAATGAGGAACGTTGATATGTCACTTTAATATCAGTGCAACGTTACGAGGTGAACGTAAGTTATGCTGTACATGACTTTCATGTCATGATTATCATGTTTGGACCTGTCACTTACCGTAAATACCCGTGTATAATATGAGGTTTTTTTTCTAATATTAGCGTTCCAAATTTCCGCTTCGTACTATGTGCGGGATCAAACGAAAACTTGCTCGAAAAACGAAGTTGTGCTTAAAGTTTTGGTTTCGTAACTGCCGCTTGGCTACGGCTTCGATTTGTCAACGAGTGGCTACGGCCTGGCTTCGTTATCTTCCAGTTTACGCGTGGCGAAAGTGAGCTCTAGCGCCATTTATTTCTTTGTTGTTGAGTGTGTACTTGAACAGCGGACGTGTCAACATCGCTGTGTTCTGTGCCTCACTTCACTTTGCAAAGGTGCAACATGCTAGGGCACCAAAACCAGTACTCGGCTGCATTCAAAAGATAGGTCATCGCAGCTGTCGAGGAAATCGGCAACAGTGCGGCCGGAAGACAGTTCGGAGTCACTGAGAGAAGTGTCCGTGGATGGCAACGATAGAATGAAGCGCTTTTGGGGTCCAACAGAAAGCGAAAAAGGTTTTGCGGTCCAAAGAAAGGGGGCCTTCCCAGAGATTGAACTTGCACTGACAGAGTTCGTTCGACAGCAGCGGGCGGTGCACTTGCCAGTCAACATGGAGCTGATGCAGATGAAAGCGAAAGAGCTTGCGAGAGAAAAGGGGATGTTGAGCTCGGATTTCAAAGCCAGCAAGCACTGGATCTATCGTTACATGTGCCGAGCCGGATTTTCCCTGCGCCGGCGAACTTTCATTTCTCATCAGACGCTCCCGCAAGCCTTTGAAGAGCTTCTTATCTTATTTCAACGTCATGTGATTACGTTGCGCCGCTCGCAGAACTTCCAGCTGGAACAAATCGACAACGCCGATCAAACGCCAGTTTACCTGGACATGCCATCGCCCCTTACAGTTCGCAAGAAGGGCTTGAAGCAGGTTAGTGTTCGTACCAACAGCAATGAAAAAATGCGTGTCACAGTCATGTTATCGTGCACGGCGGATGGCCACAAGCTCCCACCTTATGTCGTCCGCAAGACAATGCCGAAAGGGGAGGAGCTACCGAAGAATGTCATCGTGAGATGTCACAATAAAGGCTGGATGAACGAAGACCTTTTCTAGACTGGGTAAAGTCCGCGTGGTGCAGACGACGTGGCGCCCTGCTGCCTTTTCCATCCATTCTGGTGCTGGACGCGTTTCGCTGCCATGGCCGACTCAGTCAACAGGCTCTTGCGCGACTGCAGCACGGAACTGTTTGTGACCCCGGTTGGGATGACATTTCAACTGCAGCCTCTTTACGTTTGTGTAAATGAGTCGTTCAAGGATGCAGTTAAGCGTTGCTACGCCGAGTGGATGCGCTCAGGTGAGCCTGCAATGACGCTGACCGGGTGGCTGAAACAGGCTTTGCTGGCCACGCTATGCAAATGGATCGTGGACGCTTGGGCAATCATCCCAGAGGACCTTGTGCATCGTTCCTTCAAGAAGTGCGGCATCTCTAATGCCCTCGATAACACAGAAGACGAGCACCAATTTGATGATTTGTCTCACTAGGAAATGTCTGAGGAAAATGCAGTTGAAGACGACAGCAATTGACATGGCGGATGTGACCTTTTCTACGTCGTTTTATACGCGGGTGCAATTTTTTTTCATTTCACACCTCTTAAATTTGGCCTCGTATTGTATTCGGGTTCGTATTATACGCGGGTATTTACAGTACCTTCGTCGTCTATTTATGTCACGTCATATGAAATTTGGTATATTTGAAGCTAGCAAAACAACGGTGAGTGCTCTATGAGCGTAGCATGTAGTCATGTTTTACATGACACGTATGTCATGATTATCATGTTTGGACTTGTCATTTACTTTTGTTGCCTGTTCACATCACGTAATACCAAATTTAGTATATGTGAAGTTAGCGAAACTTCCACGAGCGCACTACGGGCGTACCACGTAGTCATGTTTTATATGACACGTATGTCATGATTATTATGTTTGAATGTGTAATTTACCTTTGCCGTCAGTTTCGCATCACGTAATACAAAATTTGGTATACAGTTATAGCTGCTTATAACGAGCCTTCATATAACGTACTCCTGGATATAACAAAGTTTTTCTATTCCTCTCCGTTGCTCCGTAAGAGCACATGTATTTGCGAACTCTATGTAACAAAGTGACAGCGGGAGACAACCTTGACATAACGAAGTTTCCTTACGGACAATTTCGTCCCGTATTTCAGCATTATCCTTTTGTGGAGAGAATCGCATGCCTTCGACTTTGACCGGAACGATGGCATTTAGTTGACGGGCGCACAAAGATCACTTCGCTCGCTGAACAGGTGCTGTTTCTGAAAAGAGTGCGCTTTTCAAACACAGGGAAGTAACAACTGGGGCACTTGTTAGTTTTCACTCGTATTTGTACCTGTGATTACATGTACTGCCTCGTTTTTGTTTAAACGGCGCACAAAGTGTCGAGCAGTAAACGTTGTTAGTTTGCTCTCGTCCTGTGTATATCGCTTTAGTGCGTCATTTGTTCGTGAGCAGCACGCTGCACGTTTCGATCTGTTTGCCGTTCTCAGCATTACGTTCCAAGTTGCATTTATCACATTCATTGCTTTGCCCTCGCGGTGAAACTGTGACTTAATTTCGGACAACCGTGTCCTCATCATTGAGGGGATGTCAGATTAGGCACTGATAAAAACTTTCCGAGACCACGCTGACGGTCACGAATCTTCGGAGGTGCCGCACCGCGAGTTTCATAGGCTAATAGCTTTCGTGATTAGCCAATCAGTTCTGGCAACACGGCGGCGCATTGAATGAACCACAATAGCAAAAAATTTTACTGTTATAAGAAGTAAGGCTGGCAGCCAATTCTTTTGGATCCGATATCGCAGAACTCCAAACAAAACGCTGGTGTGACCAAATATGGCCGTACCAGGGAAAAGTGCTCTTTTCACACAATTCCTTCGCGTTGGAACCGCACTGATACTCGCCGAGATAGCAAGTGCGCCAGTGATTGCCCTTAAAATCCAAGTTCATCATTGC
Organism: Rhipicephalus annulatus; assembly: GCA_013436015.1. Taxonomy (NCBI): domain Eukaryota; kingdom Metazoa; phylum Arthropoda; class Arachnida; order Ixodida; family Ixodidae; genus Rhipicephalus; species Rhipicephalus annulatus. The sequence goes on from WOVY01004316.1 coordinate 51,255, forward strand.
TACTCAAGCATACTCAAACAACGCCCCCCCCCCCACCTTCCCTGCATCGTTTCATGCTCAAGATGAGTGGTTTACTTTCTGTTTCAGCATTCGACGGTAGTTCTAACATGCGGGAGATGTTATCTTCGGTACTTTCCAGGTGATAGGAATGGGCCGACTAATTTTATCTCTGCTTCAGCAGCGCTTGCACACTTGTACTCGCCTGTGAAAGTTACGATGCACTGCGGCATGTCATCAATTTGGACTTGTTACCGAACATGGCAGCGACGACAAATACCTGCCGAGAATGTCCATATAATTGCTATTGCAATAATATTGCATGTTTTTACTGTAAAATAAGCGTTTTGGGCTAGCTCTGCCTTCGGTTCCCCTTTTGTTTGATTTGCATGTTTGTTTTTCGAGTTTTCGTACCGAACCTGCATATAACAAAATCCTCTTTATAACGAATTTTGACGGGAATTTCGTTATATCCAGGTTTAACTGTGAGGCTAGCGAAACAGCCGTGAGCAACTCATGAGCGTAGCATGTTGTCATGTTTTACATGACACGCATGTCATGATTATCTTGTTTACACCAGTCATATACCTTCGTCATCCATTCACGTCACGTAATAGCAAATTTGGTATATGAAAAGCTAGTGAAACGGCCACGAGTGCACTATTATTGTACCAAGTAGTCATGTTTTACATGGCATGTATGTCATGCTTATCATGTTTGGACGTGTCCTTTACCTTTGTCATCAGTTCGCGTCACGTAATACCAAACTCGGTGTATGTGAAGCCAGCCAAACGGCTGCAAGCGGATTTATGAGCAGAGCATGTAGTCATGTTTACACGAAATGCATGCCATAATTATCATGTTTGCACCAGTTATATATCTACATCATCTATTCACGTCACGTAACACCTAATTTAGTAGTATATGTGAAGCTAGTGAGACGGCCGCGAGCGCACTATGAGCGTACCAAGTAGTGTTGCTTTACATGACACGTATATCATTATCACGTTTGGACATGTCATTTACCTTCATCATCAGATCGCGTCACGTAATACCGAATTTGGTATATGTGAAGTTAGCGAAACAGCCACGAGTGCACTACAAGTATACCACGTCATGTTTTACATTACATCTATGCCATGATTATCATGTTTGGAAGTGTCGTTTACCTTCATCATCAGTTGGCGTCACAAAATACCAAATTGGGAATCTGTGAAGCCAGCGAAACGGCCGTGAGCGGATCATGAGCGTAGCACGTAGTCATGTTTTACACGACACGCATGTCATAATTATCATGTTTGCACCAGTCATATACCTTTGTTATCCATTAACATGACATAATACCAGATTTAGTATATGTGAAGTTAGCAAAACAGCTGCAAGTGCTCTACAAGCGTACCACGTTGTCATGTTTTAGATTACACGTATGTCATATTTTCATGTTTAAACTTCTCATTTACGTTTGCTGTCAGTTTCGCATCACGTAATACAATATTACATATATGTGAAGCTAGCAAAACAAAACGGCTGAGTGCGCATCATGAGCGTAGAATGTAGTCATGTTTTGCATGATACGCATGTCATGATTATCACATTTGCATCAGTCATATACAGTCAAACCTCGATATATCGAACGGCGCGGCGATCGCGAAATAGTTCGATATATCCAGAACTCAATATAAAAAAAATCACGAAAAAGATGCGTCAACAGCTTGCTGAAAACAGCCAACGAACCGTTCAAGCGGGGTGCAGTAAATACTCACTTGAAGATTCAAACATAGTATTTATTGTGTTGGTTTAAAATATTGAAAAAGAGTAGCCTGCTTTTTGTTGGCCATGGCGTGTTTGACGACTGCGTCCTTAATATAGTCCAGGCGATCCATAAGTGATAGGCCGGTGCCTTCAATCGCGCCGCAGTGGCGGCACACAAGGGTAAAGGCAGCTACGACCTGAGCTGATGTCGGGAGCGAGGCATCATCAGCGCTTGCGGGATCCACCTCGGCAGAGTCTTCATTTGGCTGCTCAGCAGTAGCTTCGGCGACAATCTCCACATCCGATGAGCTCCGCCGTTCGGAGTTACCTGTCGCGCACCACAGCGCGTGACAGGCCTAACTCCGAACGCACGAACACTGCGAGCACAACGACCGATGCGTGCCTATGCTATGGGGGAGGAGCTTGCAACAAGTGCGCAGTGTGCCGTTGACATCATAGAGACTGCAACGACTGCAAGCTGCAAGGCTGCGGCGTGAGTCCGGGTGTAAAGTGCGCACCTGACTGCTTTCCCTTTCCCGACGGCAGCGCGGGCCGCGTTCGAGACAGTAGTCTGCGTCCTTTCCCTCCTATACTTTCCTCCTGAATCTTTACCTCCCACTCCCCCTTCCCCCACGCGAAGCCGTGTTGGTGCCTTCGTATTGAAAGAAAATAACAGGTCCGCGCTTTTCTCTTCACTTTCCTCATTCAAGAACCTCTACCGCAAGGCTGCGGCACGTGTACGCCGCTACGTTAAAGTGGCGCTCTCGGCGCCATCGATGTGTGCAGCATTCGTAAACGCCCGCCGCTCTACCCCCACTTTCGAGAGTTGCGGGAAAGCTCGCTGCCTGTCAATGGAGCGCGGGCGGTTTGGCGTGGCTGAGTTCGATATATCCATTATATAATTAAAACTTTGTTCGAAATAAAAAATCAATAATGCATGCGATTTCTCGCGTGATACAGGAACTGTTCGATACAGGCAATAATTCGATATATCCGTGTTTGATATATTGAGGTTTGACTGTACCTTTGTCATCCATTCATGTAACGTAACACCAAATTTGGTATATGTGAAGTTAGTTTAACGGCCCCAAGCACACTATGAGCATACTAAGTTGACATAATTTACATGACACTTACGTAATGCTTATCATCTTTGGACGTGTATTTTATCTTCATCAGTTCGGGTCACACAATACCAAATTTGGTATATAGGAAGTTGGCGAAACGGTCACGTGTGCACTATTAGCGTATCACATTGTCATGTTTTACGTGACACATATGTCATGATTATTATGTTTGGACGTGTCATTTACTTTTGTTGCGAATTTTGAGTCACGTAATACAAAATTTGGTAAATGTGAAGCTAGCGAAGCGGTCGAGAGCGCATTATGAGCAGTGCATGTAGCCATGTTTTGTCATGTTTTGCACGACACGCATGTCATGATTATCATGTTTGCATCAGTCATATACCTTCGTCATCCATTCACGTCACGTAACACCAAATTTTGTATATAAGAAGCTAGTGAGACGACCGCAAGCGCACTATGAGCTTACCAAGTAGTCATATTTTACACGACACGTATGTCACGATTATCATGTTTCGACATGTCTTTTACCTTCGCCATCAGTTTCTGTCACGAAATACCGAATTCGGTATATGTGAAGCCAGCGAAACAGCCGCGAGCGGGTCATGAGCGTAGCATGTATTCATGTTTTACACGATACGTATGTCATGAATATTACATTTGCACGATTTATACATCTTCGTCATCCGTTCACGTCATGTAACACCAAATTTTGTATACATGAAGCTAGTGAAACTGCCGTGAGCGCTCTATGAGCACACCAAGTAGTCATATTTTACATGACACATATGTCACGATTATCGTGGGTCAACATGTCGTTTACTTTCGTCATCAGTTCCTGTCATGAAATACCGAATTCAGTATATGTGAAGCCTGCGAAAAGGCCGCGAGCGGATCATGAGCGTACCATGTAGTCATGTTTACATGACATGCATGTCATGATTATCACATTTGCACCAGTCATATATCTTCGTCATTCATTCACATGACATAACACCAACTTTAGTATATTTAAAGCTAGTGAAATGGCCTCGAGCACACAATGAGCGTACCAAGTATTCATGTTTGACATGACACAAATGTCATGATTACCACGTTTGGACGTGTCATTTACCTTCATCATGAGTTCGCATCACGTAATACCAGATTTGGTTTATGTGAAACCAGCAAAACGTCCGCGAGCGGATCATGAGCGTAGCATCTATTTATTTATTTTTATTTATTTTATTTTCCTCAAGGGTCCCTAACAGAAGGGACATTACATGAGAGGTGGGCATACAAGACATGGGTAAAGGCCAAGTTGGATGTGCAACAAAACAAAAAACATAAATTTTAGGACATAGCTGAAGTGGCAGAAACAAACAAATAAAAAGATAAAGAAGAGGGGGTAGCAGGTCATCTACATGACACGCATGTTGCACCAGTCATATACCTTCGTTATCCATGCACATGACATAACACCAAATTTGGTATATGTGAAATTAGCGGAATGTCTGCAAGTGCACTACGAGCATATCACGTTGTCATGTTTTAGAGGACACGTATGTCATGATTATCATGTGTCATTTATCTTTGCCGTCAGTTTCGCATCACTTAATACAAAATTTGGTATTTGTGAAGTTAGTCAAACAGCCGTGAGCGCATTATGAGCGTAGCATGTAGTAATGTTTCACACGACACGCATATCATGATTATCATGTTTGCACCAGTCATACACCTTCGTCATTCATTCATGTCACGTAACACCAAATTTAGTATATGTTCCACTAGTAAAACGGCAGTGAGCGCACTATGAGCTTACCAAGTAGTCATGTTTTACAGTACACGTATGTCATGATTATCATGTTTTGACGTGTCATTTACGTTTGTCATCAGTTTCGTGTCACGTAATACAAAATTTGGTATATGTGAAGGTAGGAAAACGGCCGTGAGCGCACTATGAGTGTACCACGTTGTCAATTTTTACATGACACGTATATCATGATTATCATGTTTGAACTCGTCATTTACCTTCGTCATGAGTTCGCGTCACGTTATACCAACTTTGGTATATGTGAAGCTAGTAAAATGACTGCGAGCGCACTTTGAGCAGCGTGTGGTCATGACTTACATGAAATGCATGTCATGATTTTCATGTTATAACCAGCTACTTATGCTCATCATACAGTCATGTTATGCCTTACCAATTTTGGTATAGATCTCATTATCAATATGGCCAGGTGAGCTAAATGTCGTAGGTGGCTAGATAGATACATTGATTTGGTCAAATTCGCCTAAGTTGGCTGTGAAATGCTTCGCATTCCACGTTTAAAGAGAGAGAGTTTATTTACTTTTTGCAATCTCATGGTAAATGAAATTTTTAATGAGTGCACTCATCAGAAGATGCCGTTTATTTGACTGTCTTATTCAGTTAAAAAGGCCTCGGTACGTGGCTAATTTAATCTGAAAATGCATTATTGTAAGGGTTGACACTACAAATTGGACCTGCTTAGTTATCGTACACTGCCATGTTTTTGGATGGACATTTTTGATGTTCTGCTTTAGTTGTGATGACGTTTGGTTTCACTTGTCTGGAGTAAAACCATGCCTAGTACTCCAACTAGCTTGCCAAGGTCGTTACCACCTCATTTGAAAGTACTTTAGGATTAAGACTGCATAACTGGGGAGCTAGAAAATACTTAACACAATGGTACCAATTATTTTGATAAAGTTAAAGAATGGCTATACATGTTTGAAATGTGGAAGTGAAATGATCAGCTAAAAGTCCGATGTATGCAGAGAAAGCTGTTGAAGTGATAGTGTGGGTCATCTGTGAATAAGGAGAATCTGGCAACACATTACTTGTATTTCCTTGGTTCTATTGTGGCCTACATGGTCGACACCAGGTCTCGGGTGGCTATTGGCTATGCGTGGACCTGACTCGACTCAATAAGGTGATTCTTCGAGAGCGTCACATGCCCCCTTCAGTAGAAAAAGGCCCTAGATTGCTTGGAAAAGTTGCACTTTTCTCCTAGTTACCGTACTCACCCCCGTAATGAATGCATTTTGTTTTCTCTAAAAATCAGAGCAAAGTTGGGGATGCATTTATTATGGGGGAAAAATTTTCTGAGAACTTTTTCGGGATGAGCGAAAAATGCAATAATGCAAAAAAAAAAAAAGCTGGGTCGCTTAGTTTTTCGCAGTTGACATACGCGCACACTGTTCGGAAACACCTTCTTAGTTGCACTTTACTCGTCTTCAATGATTGATGGCACTAGTTTTTTGTAAGCTGTCCCCGTATTGCCCGCGCACGCCATAGAAGGGTTTTGCAGCCAGCTATCGTTTCTCGCAATCGTTTAACTGTAACAGTGGTATCTGCGGTGATCTCGAGGGGTACTCAGAATCTACGACGCTACAATGCACTTTGCCATCTTCACAGCAACCTCGCACGATGACCGTGCCGCCGCCTTTGACATGCAGTGAGTAACCAACATTGCAGCAAGCTACCTTCGAAGCATCAAAACAAACCATCGATATTAAGCTTAACAAAATATGGCCACCGCCTTGCTTCCACATGAGAAGTTCCTGTACGCGCGGAGAACAAGCGAAGCAAGAATCGAAGGTGCTATTGTGTTGCCGAAATCGTTACGATCTTTTCTGGGCAACAAGCAATCTTTTCTGGTTTTCCAGAAACCTGCGACGCGATAGTGACGAATGACCCTTCATGACAGCAAATCCTGTCGTCATCGCTCGAAAATCGCATGCACATTGTTAGGCCTGAAAGTTTCGTATTTGCAGGAAGCGGCCGTTGGTTGGAGTGGGAAGTTTCGTGACCTTCGTTTGCTGTGTGTTTGTCAGCTGCGATGGCTCTACATTTGCACCGTTTGTGAACTCCACTGTGGCGCATAGATAATTATAAAAGTCTGGGTACGTGCAGTGCACAGATAGAAAGAAAACTGAATGGCGCGTGGCAGTGAAGAGTGGTAGGGAGTGAGCCGAGGTAGACTAGGGGGTCGACATAGTAATAAAACAAACGGAAGAGATCCAATGGGGAAACAGGCGTCAGGTGTTGGTTAGTGGGACTGCAGCGGACAAATGTAGGGGGTGCGTTTATTACGCGGGGAAAAAAATCCAAATTTTGCTCGTTAAGTTGGGGGTGCATAATATGCAAGTGCGTTCATTACACGAATGAATACGGTAGATGCCACGTCAAGCTTCTACCAAATGAAGCTGTCCTCCAGGTCTCATGAGTTTATACCCCATTTGTATGCGGTGTTCTCCTCCGGCTTGCGTGTGGAATCACGTCTGAACTGGAGTATTTCCAGTGTCAGATGTTTTGGATCGTAAAAGGCCTAGCAGTTGTGGTGAAAATTATTGATGAATCGACCTAACCTAACCTAACCCAAACCAACCCAACCCTATCACCGACAAATCATGGACTGGCTAGCAAAGGCAGGAGTCATGCTCAATAACGAGAAGTGCTTGTTCACTACTTCGAGTATCAAGTTCCTAGGTGTTATAGCGCGGAGGGCATTTCTCCAGACCCGGACAAGGTTATGGCGATCCGATCTACGCGCACGCCTGAAAATGTCACAGGGGTCCGTCGCCTGCTAGGCCTCGTGAATCACATATCAGGTGTTTTTTATCCCACGCTTTGGAGGTGACTGTGCTGATCAAATCATTGCTGCTCAAGACTTGGGAGCCCAGCACAACAGTCTGCCTTCTCTGAATTGAAGAAGCTACTGTGCTCGAATTTCTATAACTTGCTAGAATACCGCAAACAGGACCACGATCTCAGCTGACACCAGCTCCTATGGTCTTAAAGCAGTACTTGTCCCAGAACAGCTGTTTGATGAGTGCCGGGCCATTGCTTTCGCATCGCACTCCCACAAGCTCATGGAACACCGGTACAGCCAAACGAAAAAAAAAGCTATGGCTGCCAGCTGGGCGGTGCAAAGAGGCGAGGAATACGTCTGTGAACTTGAGTTCTTCCTCGAGACGAACCATCAATATTTAGTGGCTCTCTTGGGTTCCGTGGATGTTGACCTATTTCTACCACGGATCCAGTGGTTTCACTTGAAGCTGATGTATTACCAGTACGAAGTACTTTTTTTAAAATAAAATTTACTTTCTTTGTGCACAGAATGTTTTAGAGAAGAAGTCAGATAGGACAAAGTGGACAGAGCTTTTATAATGCAATACCAACCAGCCCAAATAACCGCTATTTTACAAATACTCTATGTATTGGAGAAGCTATTGACAACTGTGATATGCTTTCATACGCAGTGCTGCATTCTTCTCCATCCAATCATGTGAATCAAATGAAGTGCTTTGCCAAAGGGGTCGTCTGCTCTTTCCCAGACATTGTCTCATTGCAGATAAAGCACCTGCACCAGGCCCAAGTCAACAACGACGAGTGCAGTCTGCTGCTTCAGCACTGCGCCAACAGCTGGCCTCGGCGGTCTGACTTGCCTCTGCATGGGAAGATTAGGCCTCAGTGTCTGGGGAGGGACTGTTTCTGAGAGTTTTTTCGCATCGTCATGCTATCTGCCCTTCAGTGTAGCACACTTGAGAGCTCCTCTATGACTGGCATCAAGGCATCAACTAGTGCAAAGCTGTAGCTCGAGAGTCAGTCTGGTGTCTGAATATTAGCACCTAGATAACGGTTTCATGTGCAGTGCTTAGAGCCCACTCGAACTCGGCCCTGAGAAGAGGTGGGCATCAATTTTTTTCATTTTAACAGCCAAAACAATGTCCGTCTGGGGGATAACTAGTTACGTTTCCCAGAAGTCATGAGACTATGCTTGATTACAGAACCTGCTGTTATCAACGTCATCCAGAGTGTTTTCACATGTCATAGGCTTTCAAGACTGGTGAGCAGCAGTAACAGTCCTCAATTTGTGGCAAGAAAGCTCTCTGTCTTTGCCGAGTCTTTCTGCCACATCACCGGCCCCCTTATTTTCCACAGTTAAACGGGATGTTGGAAGGGATGGGAGTCAAAGACTTGCTGCTCTCTATGGAAGGCAGATGATTCCTACGTGAAGCTTCTGGCATACCACAGGGGTAAATGGTGGCAGTCCTGCTCATCGGGTCATGGATGGGCACCTACAGACCTGGGTACCAAAGAGGGTGGCACCTGCAGGAGCCAGCCTAGCCCCCTTCAGTCCAACTCACTCAGCGTGACGAAGACATCCGGAGGTGCCAAGAAACGAAATTGCACTGTAGACACGCAGCTCCCACCTTGTGCTTGTTTTGGGCTAAGAGCAGGTCTGGGTACAGGACATCAACTTCCCCATGAAAGTCTTAAGGCCAGATTACCATCTGTGCTCCTACATGGTGGAGGCTCGTATGGGTCTACTCCAGTGCAACCGGATACACCTATAAACAAGGACGAGACATCCTGCAGAACACTCTGCCAGCCCTCCGAGAACTTTTGTGCGGCCCAGACCCAGATCTCTACGTCGAGACGCAAGCAGCAGTAAGCAGCACTTTACTACCTGGTGTCTATTAGAGACACGCACTTTCCCCTGTCCGTCACTGTATAGCCGTATTTACCCCGCTATTCACACACCACAATGCAAAACGTGTGGTGCACCTAGCGCTGAGCTCGACCATATTATATGGGCCTGCCTCGAAGCTACTCACTCAATTAAGCACAGCACGAACCCTACATTCACAATCACCACGGCCGAGCAGTGGGAGGCTTTGCTGCTCAGCACGTGCCCGGAGGACCAGCTCTGGGCTGTCCGGCTGGCCGAAGACGCCGCCAGGATTCAAGGTCAAGGCCTGACCGCCGTCTGAGGAAGGGGTTTACAGAGGGGCCCGTCTCCCGGCCCCCGCCACCTTTTACCCCAGCAGGGACACTTGAATAAAGTTTCTTCTCTCTCTCTACGTCGAGACAAACTGGAGACAAACTGGAGACAAACAGGGATGACCTGGAGCTGACCAAGCACCCCGAGACCAGCGAACTGTGCTGTCTCAGAAAAGCACCTCCACTATGGAGGCACCTCGAGGTTATACTTCTATGCCACATGTCTCACAGTTCGGCTGAAAGATCTGTAGGCTGAAAAGGCTCGACTTATGAACATTGTTTTATTTCGGACTGGAGTTCTGGTACATTGGTGTTTTTTTCTTTGGGTTTATCGTAGGGTGGATGTAGTGTACAATAGTACCGCTGAATGGCATTGCAGCATGAACTGATCTATATAAAGGCTGCCAATAAACATGACGTCACTTGTCCGCCTGGGGACTCAGCTGTTGTGTTTCTCACTCGCACAATGAGCTTGTCAGTTGTGCCTTGTTGCCCCCTGCTTGCGCAGCCCACATTCCTTTGAGCCTGTTGTGGTTGCTGTTTCAGTGTCCTCAGCTGAAAAGGGTGGCCCACTTCGCAAGCCGGGGCTTCCTCTCGGAGTTGCTGGCCTACGTGCAGGTGCTGTTTGGCACCAGGGCCTCCGAGATACCTGCACCCGACCGGGTCCACTTTGCCAATGTGGCTGCCCTGGGATTTGTGCAGCAGGTGCTGAGCAAACGCCATGCCACGGCTGACCGCGACGCCGTCCTCCAGGCGTTCAGGCACGTTGCCTTTTTTCCTCTTATTTCACTTTGTTAACTACACTTTGATTCTGTGATATGTGGGCATTTTGCACTGCAAATGATTTCGTCTTGACTACTTCCAAAAATGTAGTCTACACGCATGTCTCATACTTTGTAAACCGATGTAAGTACTGCTTCTATGTTTATTAATACTGCTAACAAGAACTGTATCGTTATTGTCATAATGTAATTCAGCCAGTGTAATTTAAATGCATTTCTGAACAGCTTTGTTCTATTTCTCATTCTCTGATTTAGTGTTCTTTTAATTTTTAGTGAATTTTTCTCAGAAATTTTTCTGAATGCCTTTCCGTATGTAGTACCTTCAGGCCATCAAGGTTATCATAAGTGAAGGCTTCTGGTCATTAATTGTGCATGAAAGAAATAAATACCTTATCATTTTTCTGTTTCTAATTTTTTTTATTCACAGTGCATGGATGTTTCTGTCAGATGTGCAAAGAGATGATAATGATTTTGAGTGCTGCAAAAAAAAAATAAAAGCAGCATTTCTAGCTTCTTCAGCATTTTCTGAATACACCTAAAAGGCAAATTGTGCCACATAACTATATGTGCCAAGTGATATGTTGCATTTCCTAGCTGGCATTCGCACTCTTACTTCACAACTTGTTGTTGCAGCAGCAAAACAGCGGCTTTCATGGTCAGAATGGTCTTTTCTTTGTCCTCAAAAAGATACATTGGTTACCATTCTTGAGTGTTTGTGTTAGAGTAGGTTTGCAGCAGTTTCATGTATTGCAGACTTGCAGTCTCTAAATTGTCGAACGCAAGGAAACATTACGTAAATCCACTCCCTCCTTAGATTTGTGAAAGGGCCCTGCTCACAAGAGTAGTTCTGCTTGTAGAATTTCGTGCACTTCGTTGTGTAATTGGCAAAAAAGGGTTGTCTGGAAGTTTTGTGGGGTTTGGAAGTGGCAAACTCAGAAGACAAATAGCCATTGCTGACGTGAAACGTGTTCAATAACTGTGTGCACCACTGATGACTCAGGCTGTTTTAATTACATTAGGTTAAGCTATCAAGAAAATGCACCTGTAGGCTTTAATTTCAATAAATTGTACATGCAAGTAATCCGTGGAACAGCAAGTGTGGCAGGAAGGGCTAAAAGGGCTACGGAGAAAACTACAAAATTTTAGGAGATGCAACCTCACACCGCGTGTAACAAATTATCCAACACTTTTTAAAGACAGGATACTGAAATGAACCATCCCTACTTGATGGTTAGGTGGTAAATCAGCAGTTAAGTTTTTAAGGAACTAGTTTTTCACACTGGATTGTGTGTGCAAAGATATCTTTCTGATTATGGCTGGGGTTGTAAGTTTCAAAAACGGATGAGCTGCTGTTTATGTGCTCGTTCACAGCCTTCCTCTATTCATGTACTTGGTAAAGTAGGGTTGACACTATATTCAAACATAGCCGAGCAAGCTTATTATTACGTCGCTAAATAAACCCACTGTTTCCAAACATTGTGCCATCTACCCTCCTATTTACAGCTGCTACGTGCAACGCATGCTAGCCCGAAAATTTATACTGGGGCATGATATTGGATGCATTCTGTAATATAATGTTAAGGGGTGTGCTAATAGTGACATTCATCTTGAATTGTGTTCAAGTCAACTATTACCAAATAGCGGCCGTTAATTTCCACTCTTCCCTGCTTCTTTCTCGACTTGCTTCAACACTAGCTAAGGAGGGAAGGTGTTTGAAATTCGGGATCGGCGCCCCTCAATGACTCAAGTGCTCAGTGGCAGCGGGAAGAAAGAGCCACTGTCCCGTAAAGAGACGCTTCATTGGAGCACTCAGGCCCAGGTCCACACCTCCGCTCTCCATTTCACCTTCAAACATGATCTCTTTAACCCTCGGTCAAACAAAGGATCTCCAAACAAGCCAATCACACGTGAGGGTTCACATCACCACAACAAATTGCAGGAACACTTCCTTGATATCGAGCAGGCTAGAGAATGGCGCCGGTTAGAAACTAACACGTACCCCAATCTACTAACCCTCAACGAAATCCACACAACACAGTATGTGGACACATGTCCGTGGAGGTGGGAGTGGCCATATCTCTTCCACATAACGTGGACGTGTAGACTCTGGCCACCTGAAATTAATTCACCCTTAACCAATTTGAGAGATAGTTTGGCTTGCGAGCAAGGATCAAAAGAGCCAAGTTGCTCTGCTTGATCGGGCCGCAAAAACCCTAGACTAGGGGACTACCCACTTTTGCCCTAATTCCTTCTAGTACACTAACGTTTCTACCATTTTCGTGACAGACGCAGCATTGGCAAAAAGCATGTGGCAACATACAACACACGAGGGGATAGGTTCTCTGCACAACACGAGTCGTCACATTCTTTATGACCCGAGCATCGGCCTTGACATATGCTAGTAGCCATTCGCAGGCTTGAGCTTTATCTGCCAGCAAATTAAACGTCACTTCGAAGAAGCCGCCCTGACAACGGTGAGTATGCTGTCCAACCCTGGCCACTGACAGTACAGTTGAACCTCTTAATATGGGACACTGATATAAGAGACAAATACAGGTACAAGAGACACCAGTGTGCTTTGCATACAAGGTATCCTGCTTATAAGAGACACCTCATATAAAAGACAGGAATCGCTTACCGGAGCATGCCTTTTATAAAGGGGTTCAGCTGTATGTGCATGTGACAGTGAGTGGGTGCCTCGCTGTCACATCCATATCACTGTCACATGTCACTGTGGTACCATGCAAGGGACACTCAATAGTGACGTGTAGCTGGAAGCAAGATTGCCACATGCTTTAAAGGCTGTATTGTGAGCAGAGTGTGGAGGCACACCCCACACATCAGTCTCAGTCGTTCAAGCGTTCGAAAAGCTACTTCCTTGTTCTTAAGGCATTCTCAAAGGGCACACGTGAATGCCAAACAATCAACTTGAAACCAGATGGCCGCGAGTCACCTCAATCCTGCGCAACATGCTGTCTGGTCGGCTCTTTCCCCTTCTGTCTTAATTGAAGGATGGCTTTTGCGGCTGTGCTCGTCAATGGCGTTAACAACTCAGTTGCCTTTCTTTCCCTTCTGCGTACCCTTCTACGGAGCTGACCTCGCATCGTTAGTTGGCGGTAAGTGGTCAGAATGGCGGCGCCGGAACTCGCTGTGTGCTTTGCAGCTCCCGCATACACTGCGCCACATACTAGCAACGTGCCGACTCTGCATTCCTCATACTAACTGTAGCCAGGAATGCTGATTATCTAATTGAATACCGAATACAAAATTGACTGGAAACTGACGGAAAGAACAAAGAAGGTAAATCCTTTCATGTCATCGAGCACATAACACTGTGAGTGACTGCTGCTGAAAGACTGCAAATTGTCATGCGAAAACACAAGCTGCTCTACAGGACATGGCTTTAAGTCTCTTTTGCCGTGATGTTACGGTCTTTTCTGCAGTTGAAAACATGTACTCACTGGTTACCTCAGCAGCAGCAGGGATGGGAAGGTGTTGCAAAGCAGTTTTGGTGAAATCCGGATAAACTGCAGCTCTATGCCCTTTCCAGCATTTAGAAAGATTATCTTTTTTAGGATCAGGGGCTCATTGAAGTATTTTTTAATCTTTTGACTGAGAGGTCTGAACTCAGTGTGTTGGTCAATTTTTGATGCTAGCATTTCAGCAGTCTCCATGACTTGCAGTAACAATATAATCCCCATAACAATAAACATCTTTTATTTTTGAACCAGAATATCAGTGAAATCTTTCATGAAAGGTTTACCGAAACAAGATTACCATTAGCTTTAGTCATCACACCCTCAGCAAGTTGTACCATTGTCGTTATTTGTGTTTTATATATTCATCCTGTCGAATTATTCACAACTTGGAATACTACTATTTAAAAGTCAGATCAAATTATTAAATTAGGTATTATTCGATTTTGATACAGAATTGCCACCACTCTAATGAGAGCTCTCTTTATACTAATGTACAGTCAACTCATAATTCTGTCTAATCTTAAAACACATGTAGATCAATGTGTACCATTGCATTCTATACTAACAACACTTAGTGGTGTCTTTCTTCTGCTTTGCTGCCAGGGTGGCACGATCTAGTCACTCGATTACTAATTTTGTCGTTGCCCCCAAGGCAATTTGTAACATTTCTGTCTCGAATAAATCAAATCGAATCAAAATCAAATTCAAATATTCCCACACCTATATTAACGTTTGTTTGCGACACACACAATCAGTTGACACTTGCGCGTATGTTCTCTGTTCAGGACGTTCACACAACCTTTGGCCAATCATGCACAGCAAAGATGAATGTTTCATGAAAATATGACACCCCTGCCCTGTTCTTTGTTTGTATTCAGAGGCTAGCTATTCTGACTGGTCCTTACGCATGCAGGGAGTTCCTGCGAGAGAACTTGTACTACGATGCGTCGGTCGTGATGCGGATGCTGTCCGAGCAGCGCCTCTACGAGCTGCTCTACCTCTGCGCTCAGGTAGGAAATCAACATGCCTGTCTCTGCTGCAAGAAATGCAGGGCATTGGCTCTTGGATAAGGGGGGTATTTCAATACTTTACTGCAAGTACATCACATAGCTGGAATTTCAGGCCGAGAGAAAAAACTAGTTAACTATTTTTAACTGCAGTGCGTTGTTTGCGGTTAGTACTAGCATTAGTTTGAGTTTTACTTGGCACAAAAAATGGCTCATGCAACCTGGAGAAGTTACAAGACTATGTTTGATGTTTTCTCTGCTTGAAATAATCCTGTACCACTTCTTTGTTCAACACTTTAAGCAGTCCTTAAAACTATGTTTGTGCAAATATTCGAATGCTTCGAATATTGGAACAAATAGTTGAGTATTTGAATTCGCTTTGATTTGAATTTAAATTATCGAATAATTTCAAAATATTCACAATGAACAAATAGGTGTATATTATTCTGCATGTAACTGCCTGTAAAGGTAGTTTCTCTGCAATGTTGGATTGCTAAGCCGTGAAAACATTTATTCAAAGTAAATTTGCTTTGTAGCGAAGCCCCTCTCCAAACCTAAAGGGTCCCTGCAACACTTATTGAACATGGTCGTAAAACGCTGCTGATTGGTAGTCGAGGCTACCGAGAGCATGCGAGGCAAATATTATAGCGCAGCACACGGCCTGTAATTCACAATAAATTTCTAAAGCTAAAAATTGCTTTCTTCTCTCGGAAAATGACACTGCCAGCTAAGAAGTTACTTGTCACAGCCAAGAAGAAATATACGGCTCTGGCCACAGCCATTGGCTGCTTTGAGCATGGCGTGCTCGTCATTACCGGGGCCGCCACAGGCCGCCGCTTGTCCACGAGTACGTGCGCAATCGCACTGGAAAGCTGCGTATTCGAAGAAAAAAAAAAAAACAGGTGCTCAAGGTCACCAGGTGTGTGTGACGTATTTTGTTTCGCTGTGCCATTCTTCCCTGCTTAAATTCCGCCTATTTCATCGGGACGAGAAGAGAGAGTGCAATTTCAGACTGCAACAAATTTTGGGAATTCCACTCGTACTGAACTGATTTTAGAAACTTTGCGGCGGTAAATTTTTGAGGCAACAAGCATGTTTACTCGCTCCTTGGCTACTCGTAAAAGTGTTGCAGGGCCCCTTTAAAAAAGCACGTTACCCTCAAATCAATTCTTCATTTTATTAAGTTTGTTATGACGTCGCATATGCTCCAAGTATAAAGAATTTTAAAACGTTAAGTATCTTACAGGTTATCACTTGCATCCTATTGAAACTACTACTCAAGGTTGTTTCGACTTCCTTCAAAAGAAAAAAAGGCATTTGCAAAGAGCGCCTATTTCGATTAAAAAAAAAAATCTTATGCAGATTAGTTAGGTCATGATAAATATACCTTTTTTTATATGTCATACGTATTGTTCGCATTCGATTTGAAATTATTCGATAAAATCACTGTTTTCTTCTAATTCTCTTCGACCTAAAATCGCTATTCACACAAGCCTACATAAAACAGACATTGATGTGGTTGTTCTGCAAAATTAATAAAAATTTTCAAGGAGTCACCCTGTAAGCATGTCTGCACATTTTATTTGTTTTGGGAATTTACTTTTTGTGGCACTTGCTGTATATGGGCAGGGTCTGTGCACTGCTCGTGTGTGTCTTGAATCATCTTATGTTGCATTCTGGAACATGCAGCACCGCACATTGGATTGAACTGCTTTCTACACAATGGCAGTCTGTGTGTCGCAATCGGCTTGTCGTCCTGCTACTGGATTGCGATTGAAGCCACTGTCATAGCTGACGAAATCAGTGTGCTCGGACACGGGCTTTGAGACGTATGGTTGTACTCTGGACGCGTCATGATTGTTACTTAGCTTGACTATAGCAGTATGCCTGCAACAAATGCAAGCAATGCATGCAGTGGCCACTTTCACCTGTTGCAAAACTCAGTTCGCTGCTTTCAGGGCCTCGTGGTTGTATCTCGGAGCTTTGACGAGCCAGTAGGACACTGATGATCTAGGTATTGCCCAAGACACCTGTGTATCTTGGAAATCGTTGTGCATACAGTCTGACGAACACAGGAAAAAACAATGTGCTCAGAACGAGCTTCAGATTATTGTTCAGAAAGTTTTTGTTGATGCTAGGTAGGCTCGACTGATACCCTCTCCCTTATGTCCCCCCTTCCCTCTCTTACATTTTTTTGGGCGTGTGAACAATAACTAGGTAGTGACTAATAGCATCTTCGGCTGGTGGCACCGATGCCGTTTTCTGTGCTCTCGTGCGGTGCCACAGTGCGGTGCCGCATGTTTGGCTGGGCCATCCACGACACGAGTGCACGCCACCCCCGGTACCCGGCGGAGGTCGACGGTGAAGCGTAGTGCAATCCCAGCAGCCCACGCGCGCTAGCAGATGATGCGGTGACATTCCATCATTTTAGGCGTAATTTACAGCTGGTGCTGTCTCAGAACACGGCCTAATGGGACGGAAAACGTGCGTGAGCTTACATCATATGACCGTACTTGCACAAGTCTACTTTGGTGCCAGGATTTCATTGGACACTGAAGATGACGCTAAAATTACCGTAACCCTCGTTGAGTTGGTACAGAACTGTTGCAGTACATTCACTTGGAGAACAGACGCGCACCCACTGCACATGCAGCGTCTCGCAAGTGTCTCTCATTGTACGGTTTTCTCTCCTCTGCTCTTTTATTCCCAGTACAAACAGGACGCTGGAAATTGTCGTCTACTGAGGGGCGTCTTCTGCAAACTTCGCTGCTGTCATGGGTTCGTGTCTTGTGGTCCACACGTTCGCTTTGCCTATAGCGGGGCGTGAAACATGGATGGTGTTTGACGTAACTTCCCTCCACCGTCACGGTGCCACCACCTCAGCCGAAGATACCATAATGAATGAAATCAGTTCATAGTTCATGCTCTTTCTGTCCCCATCATTTCTTCCTCCTCTGTACGTCCAACTGTATATGAATTGATTCCCACCATAGACACGCATCAACTTGCCCAGCAAGGTCTTCTAAAATACCCACGACACCTGTTGTGCGTTTTTGGCAAGCCAGAGTCATTCGCACTATTTAGCGCACATTTTCAATGTACTTCACGGGATCGTCCACAAGAACTATAATCTGACGTCATTAGCTCGTTTCTCTTTAAAGTATCTCAGGATCCTTTTAAAGGGATTCTGAAAAAAAAAAAAGGTCAACATACACTATTGAAATGCAATTTTAAAACCTTGGAATGGAATGCTTGTTTCAGGTACGTAAAATGCTTAGTTTTAAGAGAAAACCCGGCTTCAAAGGTGCACGTACGCCTAGCACAGTCCAAACTGCTTGCCTCTGACTAAGAAAGTGTGATGCCATAAAAGTGGCCACCCTGTTGCCTTTGACAAAGATAGGTCCACTTATTGAAATGTTTGCCCGCCTGTCTGAGGCAACCGATTTCTATTCACATAACCGGACAGCATATATACCATCACTGCCTTTTGCTGCCTTATAGGCTCTGCAAAAGGTTTCTTACCTGACACACAAAAGTGCTGGGAGAAAGTTAGCCACCAATGTTGCATTAACACAGCATTAACATGGCATTTAATTGCCATTAGAATGTGTTTGGGGAGCCATGATAGCCAAGCTACTGAAATGCAAGTAAATAGGCAGTGAAACCTTCTTGACCTGCTGGAGTTGCAAATTGCACCCTACATTTGCATTAAACCCTTTGAGTGTCCAATTTTTCTGAAAAAATCTTTCTGAGATGATCCAAACTACTTTATCCGCACTTTTTGAATGTACGAAATGTGTAGTTGGGGAGAAAACAAAGAACAATTTTTCTGGTGTCAGCATTACTCAGAACTCAGCACACATCAGCATCAGCCCACGACATGCTGACTCTGGAAATCAGTTTTGTTTCCACAAGAAGGTAGCACATTTACAACACTTGTCAAGTCCTAGAAAGTGGCAGCGCCTTGCATTGAGCATGGATCATCATTACCGCACAGATTTTCAAGCAGAGGGTGAAAGACGTACTGGTACAGCAGGACACACTGCGGGGAGGAAAAACTGCCACCGTACAAGTACGACAGAAACACTTAAAAGCGTTGATGTCCTCCTTATTAAAGTGCTGTTGTAGATATTATTGACAGTTTCGATGTTCTGGAATATTAAAATGAGTGTAGGCTTAATTATTTGCATTGTGCTATTTTGTTTATGTGTATTAAAGTTGATTGATCGACATAAGAATCTCAAAGTTTAGTGCATGTGCAGTCATCTTGAATTGAGATGGATGGGACATGCAGACTATTGAAATGCCATAGTTTCATCAACAGTGATTCATTGAAGGTTGGCAACGTTTCATCCAAGAAAGTTACCTAAGGCTGGATAGGGCAGTAGTTGTACTACTGAAAACAAATTATTTTGCCAAAGTTCTGCCTTGAGCAGCATTTGTCATCAATGACTATACATGCCTCAATGCTTCTGTGAATCTTATTCGTGCCCAATCATTTTCATGTGAATAGCTGCGGGGCCAATGGCGCCTGATGGTGGAGCAGCTGGTGCACTTTGACCCCAACCTGGCCTTGGACCCGACCACGTGTGCTGCTCTTGCCAGCCGAGGTTACGGACACCTTTTGCAGCAGGCCACACAGGGTGAGCTGTCGACCTCACGCAGCGCTGGTGTGCCCTTGTGTAACCATGGCAATGCTTACGGTTTGTTCCATCTGGCGTGGAAGATGAATGGAGCGCATGCACTTCAGTCCACCTTTTTGGTTCACCACTAATATTGACATTTTCCATCCAATTTTATCGCGTAGCACAGGTTGAGAAACTAGAAAGTTAGCCAACTAGCAGTTTTGTTGGAAGAGTGGCACAAAAGAGTACTGTTTTTATCTATCCTATAGCCTGTGTGATAAATATGGACAAGAACATAAGCAGTCATGACCGAAGTTTCCTAAGTGTTCTACCATAGTGATGGTTGCACCACTATGTCGTGGCCGTCCACCGCGGTGGTTACGGTGCTCGACAGCTGACCCGAAGGTCGTGGTGTCGAATCCCAGCCACAGCAGTCGCATTTTGATGGAGAGGCTCCGGTACTGTGCGCTGTCAGTGCACATTAAAAACTGTCAGATAGTCAAAATTTCCAGAGCCCTCCAGTACAAAGTTCCTCATAATGATATTGCAAGTTTTGAGGCGTGAAGTTTCAGGTAATATTGTTATATTAACCATGCCATGTCATCCCTGGAAGATATCAACAATCTCCGGTTTCGTTTTTCACCCATGCACACCACTCTCGCAGAGTACTTCCCGGGTGTGTGTGACGGACCCGGACCTGCTGCTGTCCCCTGTCGTGTGACTTGTCGCTACTGGGCACACATTTGCGGTTACTAGCCGACTTGTTGCCGCGCCTGGAACCTGACCTGGTGCAGCGGGTGGCTAGGATGTATGATGCTCGTCACGGCCCGGCCCAGCCCTAGCCTTGCGAAGAATCCTCCTCGCATCTTCGAGGCAGGGCCGGTAGGTGGTTACTGTTAAAAAAGTACTGTTTTATGGAAATTATTTGGGGGATTCATTGCAGATAATAACAATATAAGCAAGCATATCAATGAAGAAAGATAGTTTATATACTGTACATGAAATTCAAACCATCTTCATGGATTGTTTCCTCGTGATGTACGATAATAGGTCAAAACTTGTGAGCCTATTCAATTATTCGCTCGAGCTGCCAGACGACAGCGAGCGGGCTGCCCAAGGCATAAGTTTTTCTCGGGCAGTTCTCGGACAGCTTCAAAGCTCTGTCCGCCTGTTGCAACATGTTCATTTCTTTTCTTTGGCAGCTGGCAGGCTGCTTGCAGACTCGCTCTCCTGCTAAAATGATTTTGCGCTGGCAGCATGCTGGCAGCGAGCCGACTACATGCTTTTACATTTTTTTTTTTCACATCCTGTCGTCTGCTTGTGAGTGTTGCCTCTTTGGACCAGAAGTTTGGCGCTTCATTGACGACCTTTTTCGGTTCGCTGTTTCACCGTTGTTAGACGTGCATTTCAGTTGTAGCCTTACCATGTTTAGCATGGTATCCTGATGCCACAAAATATATTCTTTAATGAGATGCAGATCTAAGTGTGCTCTGTTTGTAAGAACGGATGCTTTGTGCTGCTCGATGGTAGCGTCTTGTATGTGAACGAAGGCATGACATTTATTGTTGTGCGAGTAATTTTAGTGTTGTCTACATTTTAATTCTTGCCCTCCCGCTGCGATGAAGCTTGCCTTGGTTGTAGCTCTCCTCCGATTTTGATGGTCGATGTATGTAATTGAGACAGCCGTCAACATCTCTAATGACGTTGATGGCCGTCACCGTCTTGGCGTTGATACAGCGCATGAAGTGCATGCCTGTTTCGTGTGGTGTAGTTGCTGTCCGGCTCGCGTGATCTCTCTCGCACTGATAGCCAAGAGCATGACGCATTACGATGTGCGAATTTCGGGACAACTCGCGTCGAGTTTTGTCCACAATTCATGCATTGTACTAGTTTGAGTGCCGAGACAAGCCCAGTTCAATGAGCACGGCCTTCTCAGCTGTCACTTTCATTCGCCCGATGCGACCATTGCGAATAAAAGCCATACCTCTCCACTTTCTTCTGCAAGATCCACAGATGTGCTTTGGGACAGTCAAAACATTTTTATGAACTCCAGGTCTACACACTTTGGCACAACCCGCTTGACGTATAGAAAACATTGCCGTTCCTGCCTCGTTACCCGAGTCAACAACTGACTGATGGTGTGATGCTCTTCACAATCCTCTACAGTCGCGTCGTAAGCATTGTGGGGTCTAGAATTGGCGAGCGAGCACCACGCCACGCTCTTGGAGTGAACGGACACAGCAGGACACGGTCGGTAACAAACCAAAAAACATCCATACATTTATTTAGCTAATTTTGAACGACGATATCGGTCCGCCGAATGATACATTGATCGTTATCAACACACTAAGTAATCATTACACAAAATTACCAAACACTCAAACAACCTAACACAAGAACACACAAAGGCGGCGTCGCCAACGCTTCACTCATCACGTGGGCCTACCGCAGGCGGCCCGCGGTGCTGTCCACGGCAGATCCCACCACGAGAGACAATCGTTCGCCGCAGCCGCCATGCGCAGAAGAGGCTCGCTCAACTCTCGCCCGCCACCAAGGCCTGCCTTCCGCCAGGGGTCACCGCTGCCGCTACCACTCTACGAACAGTGGTACTCAACGCGAACACGCCATCTATCGCCCGGCAGTCGTCACCCAAAATGTGGCCTTGGAGCGAGACACCTTGCGCCACACGGCGCAGACAACTTTACAGGGGGGTGTCACCACCCCCCACAGCATGCAGCATTGCAACACTCTCGTCCTCCGAAGCATCCGTGTTTACAGGCCGTCGATGTAGCAGGCGACACAGCAAACGTGGCTGCGCTAACCGTGACGACGATGATGAGCTGCGGGGCAGACGCATGGTTGACATAATTTCCTGTTCGAAAGGAGTCCTTGGGCTGCTGTCGGGCTGCCCAAAAAAACAAAAACCTAAGAAACTCAGTGAAGCACTGATTGTGGTCTAATCATTTTTTAAGCTTGCATTTATAGTTCCTTGGACTGTGCGTAGCGCTGTCCATTATCCCTCCAATTAATTGTGTCAAGGAGGTATGGTGAGTTAAACAGGTTGTCCAGGTTGCGTGTTTGACAACCGTATAGCTGGAGAACGCGCGGAGAGAGAAGGGAAGACGCCCATGTCATCTGCGACGGCGCTCATTGGGAGCGGCTACCACAAACTTCATTTCCGCGTTCAGTTGGAATATTTGCTGTTTTTTGCGGTTGCCAGCGCCTGCAGCCAAGGCCACCGCGGACTCGCCGGTAGCGCCGGTACTGAGGGCAGCTGTGTGTGTGGTGTGTTTTGTGAATCAGACTGCTTTTGGGTTGTTTCCGAACTACTGATATTGTTAGTAAACAGTCTCGGGCAAATTGCGTAGACGGACTGCACATAAGACGTATTTGTTTGCCGCAGCGTCGCTAGCATCAAGGCCCGCTTTTCCCCGTAGATCCCAAGCATCTTCGTCACTGCTCTTAAACGCATGCCAAGCTTTAACCCGGTCGGCTTATTACGCTGTTGCAGGTACGGCCGTACGTCAGCGTTCATGTTTTGAGCAATTTTGAGGCTACCGACGGTCTTGCTTACACGATCGATGCATATCGTTAGTAATTGCGAGTTTAAACTATCAAGTGTTCATAATGCGCCCCAGTCGTTTTTTTTTTAGCTGCAGCGGAGCGGCACCAAAAAGGAAACAGTTGTTCAATCACTGAGTATGTCCTGTTTTAAAATAAACTGCCTAGTTACTTGACATTGCAGTGTCGGTTCGTGATGCTTGCCGCAGTTTTGCAGACTTGGTGAAGTAGACATTCTCCAAGATACTGCATGTGTCCAACTTGCAGGTGACTGTGGGTAATATTTGAAGCAAAACGAGGGACATATGGTGTATTGCAGTGCAAAACAATATCCAGATCTGACAACATGTGTGTGGTTCCCAACTGTATCACTGGGATCGTACTGAGCACTTACTACAATGACGAATAGAAAAAAAGATAGATCACAGGCAGATGGTGCAAAAG
>WOVY01004317.1:0-95696 GCA_013436015.1 Rhipicephalus annulatus
TAGAGGAAGGGTTTTTCGGTGAAGCTGTGCTGGCAGTATAGCAAAATGCAAGCCTCGCCGTGGTGGTCTAATGGTTATGGGAAGTTCGTGGGATCTCCTTCCGGCCACTTATTTCTTGAAAGCACGTGTACAGTGCAAGCGTTGAGCCTGTCGAGGTTTCGCGCTTGTGCAGTTGGAAACGCACAAACTCAAGTGAAATTACAATTCAGCGCGCATGCGACACTAGGAAGAACGGGAGGATGGCAAAGCACTGCAGGAGACATCTGATATGACACGTACATGGACCAACGTTCTGTACAAACGTCACGGAAAATAACTCTTTAGAAAGACGAGAAACGATAGCAGATGCGCTGGTTTTCTTATTTCCAGAAACTGGAGA
The DNA here is from genome assembly GCA_013436015.1 of Rhipicephalus annulatus. NCBI lineage: Eukaryota > Metazoa > Arthropoda > Arachnida > Ixodida > Ixodidae > Rhipicephalus > Rhipicephalus annulatus. The sequence continues at coordinate 380 of WOVY01004317.1, forward strand.
GGGGCCCCTTATTGCATGCGCATGCAGCCCAGACGAATGCCGCCATTCCTTTTCGACTTGCGCACCCTGTGGAATCAAAGCGCCCGAAGCCAAGCTATCGCTTCCTCTCATTGCGTCTGCGTATAAGCGCGGCGTTTGTGGCGGCTCTTGCTAACGCAATGTCTCTTCCTGGCGCTGGAGTTATTCAAGCGCCGACATCGTTTCGCGTATACACTGGTGGCGCTTTCACTTTGTATACGAGCGTTCTTGCTGCTGTAGCCGCACCCGCTGCGCGTGCTCGCCTGTGGTGATTAATTTACGCCGTTTGTAGCTACGCACGCCAGCCAGCGTGTCCATGGAGTGCGGTTGCGTGCGGTATGGACGCCTCTTTTGGCGGGCCATGTTTCCTCCGGTGCATTGTCCCGATGAGCTTGCGCCATTAAAAATCCGAGTATAGCAGTACAGGTGCCTCGTACACAGTCGTTCGTACGTGCAATAGGAAGCGTACTCATTTCGTTTTGGGTACCGCGATTCACCGAGAAGACGGCTGCAAAGCTCCTTATCGCCTCATCTGGTGGGCGTTGTGAGCATAAATTGCGAAGCCCCCACGACCCATTTCGCGGTACCACGCCGGCAGTGCCAGCAACGCCGTCGACACTCACTGTTATAGCCTCGTTAATGCACAACGCTTGGTTGTTTGCACATTGTACTGAATAAGCTATCATTACTGCGTGAGTGATAGCTTTTAATGAGCTTAAGATCCCGAAGCAGATGTGTGATGGAGCCAAATTTCGCTTAGTAGTATTGTTGTGTGGCAACGCGATCTGCGCATATAATTCCGCGCTGCAGCCTCCACCTCGCCATTATTCAGGTCGGCGTGACGCGGCTACACGCAGCACTGTGTTCCGATAAGCGTCACCGCTGCATCACTCGACGCATATGTCACCGGCAGTGCGCTAGAAAACCAGGCTGTCAAGCCCAAAACAATATTGCTGCGCTTGCTCAGGTGAGCATCATTGTCTGACAACTGCTTAATCATTAGGCAGCGTTCTAACGCCGAATGATTTAACAGCTGTACAGTTTTCATGTTGGGATTCGTCTTTTCGTCGACACGTTCCGCAGTAGCTTTTAAGGGAAAACCGACACTATTTCCTGAAGGTTGTGTTTACACTGCCATACAAATATTCTTTATGCAGTGATGACTGTCAGCAAGTTTGAAACCCAACTAACGCTGACAAGATATTTTCTTTTGGTGTGAGTCAATTTTTTCATGGCGCATCTGCCGATGTCGGCGCTAGCTTGACGTCGGAATACACTATTTTTCATTGCCGCATCGCGCAGCAGTATGACTAATGGTGGTGACGTCAGGTACCGAAACACTCAAAATGGCCGCTTGTGCGTCACCGATGGAGCTATATATATCACGGTGCTGAGCGGCCGTGGGGACGTTGCGATATCTTGCGCGAGCACGTCACGAAAAGGTCTTACTGTATTACGCCTGCGAGTACAGCATGGACCGAAACTAGTTTTAACAACTTTGGGTGTTTTTTGTTTTGTTTTTTTTTTCTCTTTGCGCGCTGTAACTTAGTGAACCAATACCAACCAGCATAGTTCACTGCATGCACCTCTATAGGTTTCAAAGACATATACTGTATGTACTTGTACAGGGTGCGCTCACGCTTTAGTACATTTTCTATAGGCCCTTTATTTGACGCAAAAAAAAAACCACTTAAATGATTTGTGTCAGTAACTCTTGGCGAGTGACCCGCCATGGTGGTCTAGTGGGGGGCGTTCGACTGGTGACCCGCAGGTCGTGAGATCGAATCCCGGCCGTGGCGGTCGCATTTGGATGGAGGCAAAGATGCTTGGGGCCCGTGTGCGCCATAGGTGCACGTTCAAAGAACCCTCAGGTGGTCAAATATCCGGATCCCCATTCACTACGGCGTCTTTCATATGGTGGCTTTGGGACGTTAAACCCCAAAAATTATGTCTTAACCCTTCAAGAGCGTCGATCAGATGGTCAGCGTGGACCAGGCTGGACTGTACATACATGGCTGTCCAACACGCGCAGCAGCACATCCGCCTTCGGACGTTCTTGATGCACCAAGTGCGCTCACGTTTCGGGCCGGTGGTGATTCGATCGGTACGGCTGTGCGTTACGTAATCGCAGCCTGTGTTTCGGTGCGCGTGTACCTGGCAGCGGTCAAGTGGTCACGCAATCTGATCGGCTCGGCGCATCGTTGGCGCAGCGGGTCACGGTGCGGAGCGTCAATTACGGGCTCGCCCCGCAATAACGGCACACCAGAAGCTTTGTTGCGCGTCAGCAGGAGAGACGGGATCGTTCTGCGCTGGCTTCATCGTCGTCATAACGGAACGGCAGGCAATTTCACCAGCCTTCTATACCGGTTGTAGTCCGAAAAGATGCCGATGTAAGGACCGCATAAACGTCTCGTTTCTTTTTTCCCCTCTCTTGAAGCGAGAACGAGGAATGTGCGCCGATTTCTGTTAGTCGCTATATGCCATGAACGAACAGAAAATGTAACTAACTTATCGTTGGGCTAAATTACTTGATTTGGTTCATTGATGCAGTGAAGTAATGCCTGAGTACGCCCACTGACCTCTCCCATGTTCCGCCGATCAACCCGCTCTCGGGCTTTCTGCTGTCACGTTATAAATTTTCTGCGTCCCTCTCACGCGCTTGCCTTGTCTTGTAATCCAGTCACTTGACCAATTGTTATCCTGCCTACGCGCTACGTGCCTGGCCCGTGTCAATTTCATCTTGATTTCAACTATGATATCCTTATCGCAATGGTGTGGTCAGGGGCTGGTCTGTACGATACTTTCGGTTTCGTGGTCTTTTCATATCCACAGGATCATGCTGCGTGTAATACAAGGTACGGGCACGCGTCGTCTAAAATACACGGTTCACGTTGTCACGTACCGTGCACTCGTTTTGGGCTGTGTGTTGAGCTGGGCCTTCGCTGGTTAATCCGCGTCAGCCGGGGCGGCCCTCGAGTCCGTTACCGCGTCTGCCGGGGCGAAAGAAACAACGCTCCAGGCTTAAGTCCGGGGCACACAGCCAGCTTTGAAAACGCGTCCGTCGGGGCCAAAAAAAAAAACGCCCACTGCGGATGGTTTCGGAACCAGCGAGCTTCGCCTGGATGCCTTCCTCCTCGAGCGAATCGACTGCCAACTCGCTGGGCCAGAGAGCCCAGGGGATCGCGATGCCATTAAGTGGCTCGTTATAATCGCTTCGCAGACCCGTGAATCCAGGTGTACGTATAAGCTGTGTGATGGCCGGCTTCGTCTTTTTTCTACGCTCTGACCTTAAATCGCATTGGCCGTCAGCGCCCTTCGACCCACTTGCGTTCGATGAGGTCTGCCTGCCGCGTTTCTGTGAGGTCGGTTTGAGGTTCCCGATCGATCGAAGCGTCGTCGTAGACCCGTTTAGTGTCTCTCTGCGTGGCCGTATACCCGTCTGCGCTATTTTTTGAGCGGTGCCCGATTTCGTATCTGTGCGATATTTATATCGCGTCTGTGTCTTCGTGTGCCTCGATACACACCCGTGACGTTTGACTGCTGGCCCGATGGTCGCGGGATCGAATCCCGACCGCGTTCGAAGGATTGCTTAATGCAAGTACACTCGTGCACGTTTAGGAACGTGCCTAAGAAAAAAATTGCTAAGTCCCTGACAGCGCGCCTCATAATCGCATAAGGGTCTTGGCACGAACGCTGAAAATTTTCGGATTCTTGCTGCAAATAAAAAATACTCGTGTCGAGAAACCTAGAACGAGTGTGTTGGTGCTCCTGAATGCTCTATTTAAAAAAAAAAAGCTTTCAGTTATGATACCTATGGGGGGGGGGGGGGGTTCTCATGACGTGTCGTAGCAGTGTGACGTTATGAGAAGACAGCAATCACGACGTACTAGCAGCAAATCAGTCATCTGTTCGTGGTGCACGCTAACAACGATGATTGAATTGCCGCTGAAGACCCTGATAGGCATTTTCACAATTCAGGCTTGCAGGACGCAGAGCTCGAAAACTCGGAAGCTGTCATCCCTCGTCGTGATCATGTCCAGTGCAGTTGGGCTGGCTTGCACATGCTCAGCGGCGAAAACTTTGGAATCGAAATAAAATATTTTATACTTGTTGTATGACTATGGTGTGTGGAGGGTGCTGACACTTGTATACCAAGGAAACGAAATATGTCACTTTTGAAATATGCCTTCATATCGCGACACTTTAAACACCGGACACGCGTTTTCCCGCCGGGTTTCAACGTGTGCGGCGTTGTGTCGATAGCGACGTTTTTGTTCATGTCTGTGGGGGGACTAAGGCAACAGATCGCGTCGAATTATTCGCGGCACGACGCGATAACGAAATTTCCTTGTGGCAGTTGGAACGTCGTCCGTGCCCTCCCTCAATTAAAGCCCCGGGTGGCGCCGCGCACCCGGGAGTCGACTCACTGTGCCTGCTCCGTCTTCGCTGCAAGTATATACGGAGCGTGTTCCCTATACGGCAGCGACTATCTCGGTCGCTCATCCTTTCGAGCTTTTCATTCTTTCTTTTCCTTCCTTTTCTCTGCGCCGGGTGGCTGTCGAGATTATCAATAACCTCGAGGCGCTGCTATGCGCAGAACGAAGAGGTGCGCCGACAAGACGAGGGGCAGACGCTGCTGCCTCCTTCGCTTTTCTTGGTTATACGCTCATGTTATTGTTTTTTTTCCCGAGTTATCATTGTCCCGTGACCACAAGTGTTAAGTGTCGATTCGAGGTATTACTGTATTAGATGCCGCCCGAAAACGTGCACTGTTTTATCTCTTTTTTTTCATTACGTCGACTGCTTCTGTTCTACCCGTGTGAAGGCGTTTTCTCTTTCTTTATTCTTTCGCTTTTATTTTGATATTTCTTTTATTATTCTTTGTTCTTTTACCCCATGCCATGCATCCATCACGAGTGGTATGGCGGCTGCTCCGTTAACATACTCAATCATGTCTGCCCAACCGAGTGTTATTTTGTTTACCGAATAAAATCCATTACAGCTAATCGTCTGTGCTCATTTCAACCACCCTGCACCGGCGAGTTGGTACCATTTTGTGTACATATATAAAGTGGTTCCAAGAGAGAGGGGAAGAGAAAAGTGAGCCGAACCCCTTATGCTAAAGCTTGCTTGTATCTCTCAATTTCTAAATGTGCCACTCGGTGTTTAGGAGCGTCTTATTTAATTTTTTTTTTTTTGGGGGGGGGGGGGGGGGCACGTGTTGTTCACTCAACCGTCGCGACAGCTCAGTGCTCGTCTGACGAACCGAAAGCCGCAGCTCTACCCGCGAGGTCAATTACTGAAGGTCCGCGTACTTTGCGATGCCACTGCACGTCAGAAGGAAAACGCCAGGTGGTCAAAGATTACCGAGAGCCCTGCTCTGTGGGATGACTGTAAGTTGCTTTGGGATGTGAATTCCCGTAGAGCCATCAAACATGATGTTCTTTCGTCGAGCTTTCGATATGCTGACGCTGTTCGCATTTCACTTTGGCCTCGAAGCCCTGTCGTCCGCTTACATCCGTACGTCGACAAACTCACTCGTGAGTCGTCTCACTTAAACTAAGATAGAGCCGCGAGTCCGAGCGATTCAGCTTGCAAATAATAACGATGTGAGGTCATTTTAATATTAGTAATGTTAGTCCAGAGGGGGGGGGGTGTTTTTGTGAGGGGAGATTATATTGCAAAGTAACACGATTGTTTCGTCTTTATCGCAATTAAAACTTGTTCAGGCCCAAAACTTTTCGAATCATCTCTGTCTTGTTTGACCTCGACCTGTGCTGTGCTCTAGGTGCTGAAATACATGTCTTACTGCCCCCCTCGCGCACCACTTGAGCCCTTGCTTTTGTAAGTGCGCGTATGTCTACAAGTGTGGGCCAATGGGCAGCCAGCTACGTTCACTACGCACAGTTATGCAGTGTCGCAAGAGACGGTGTCTTAACGACCTCATTTCAACTATAGCTCATCACGTGCCTCCGTTGGCGCGCCTTCTTGGTCCGCTTGTATAGGATATATGCTGCAATGATAGAGCTGATCCGAGAAACCTGTGGTGGCGTGGTTTGCATGCCGGTGGTCTTCGCGTCTTGATGATCTGCCGAGCTGGCACCCTGTAATATTGACACACACACACACACACTCACGCTGGCATAATTCACGGAAGAAAATTCAGGGGGTGGGGGTGGGGGGGGGGCTTCTGGCCCGTTTTGTGTTCATTGTGGGGGGACACCCAATACATGTGTCGCCCCCCCCCCCTTCAAACTTGTATGCCATGCATTTAAACTGCTTCGCAGTTCGCTTAGCGCGTTCATTTTTTATGCTTGCTTATTTCCTAGTGTGTACCTGTGTTTGATACCCCTAAGCTGAGTGAGACTATACTGAATTCGCAACTGCTGTTCGACAGGTTCCAGTGTGAGGACTCGGTGAAATAGAACAATGCAGCCAACTGGAAACCCATTTACGTTTTTCGATTTGATTTCAAAACATTATTTTAATTTTATATAAGCGGAATGTAGACTATATTTCCAAAAACAAACTGACTGCCGTGGCAAGACACGTATCTCCCCTTGTGATTTTTCGGGATTTGCGCCACTGGGCGGACGCAACTTCGTCTTCACAATTTTCGCTAAACACCGGGCACATCAACTGGTGCGAACGCATAGAGTACGAAAACGTGTTTAGAGTAGTCTGGAATGCAGCTGTTCCCGCTATATTTCGCGTGTGCGGCGGTAACTTGGATTATAGGCGTCCGTACTTGCTTGTCGTCGTTTTTGTCAAGTCTTTTCGGACGAGTAAATCAAATTGGCCGTACGATTGTCGGCTGAACCACAAATCATCGCCATCAGTTCGCGGCTTGTGTGAACTGATCGCGATGTCTTAACGACCTGATCTCGATCAGGTTGTTAAAAATAGAATAAACGACGCCGTGATCGGCGTCGTTTGTTCTATTCCCTTGTCTTGCAGCCGCACTTACGTTGGTCGGTCAAACGGGCAGTTGCCATTACAGTGCGAATGTCGGGGGATCCACTGCCTAGTTTGTGAATTAATGCCCGCCTTAATTCAACAGCACGAGTCTACTACGCGGGTCTTTAGGGGGAAAATGGATCAAAAAAAGTTGTAGAGGCCCAAAATATTGGGAACCTATAGGCGTCAGTATACGCCTTGCATGGTCGTTTTAAATAAAGAATGAGCTTTTTGGTCGGGCGCTATATGTCATAGTTTATTATTGTTAAACTGATTTAACTTCACCATCGGTCAGGCTTTGCGCCTTTTGCTGTGCTTCTTCTGTTATTGTTGATATACGTGATTCTAACTTATTATGCCGTATATGTTATAGAAACTGTATACAGTTGTTGGTCGGCGCTCTTGCTCTGTGTTCTCCGTGCTCGTGAAGTGCGCGCCGTTTTTCTCTCGGTTCGTTCTTTGTTTGTCCCAACGTGGTGTATGCGTGTAACGTCGATGCAGAGCATCCGTTGGCGTCCTCCAGATTGCGCGGCGATCGTCGCCGTCGGCCGTGGCTCGCTGCGAAGGTGTCGACCGTGTATCTCGCGTGGCCACGCGATGCTCGTCCCGCGGCGTTTATTTGCGCGCCGATGCACGTCGGGGTAAATTGGCGCGCCGTATCGTTAGTGCGCGGGGCGTCACGTGCCCGATTGCGACGACCGTGCGCTCCGGTTTCTCTGACCCACTCTCGGCGAGGCTCGGAAGGAAGGAAAAGAAGCGGCCGCTGTATACCCGTAAAGCTGCTTCTGCGTTCGTCCAAGTGGATCGAATCAGAAGAAGCTCGTCAGATGAGATTAGTGATTGCGGCGACGCGATATCAAGCTATGCTCGTGGAGGAATGATCTGTCCTTTGGAGTACGGCGCAGAGGAATGCGTGTATAATTCATCGATTGCGGGTTCTCTTCAAATAACAAGAATGTTTACGATAGCGCACCGCGAGTCCTTGCGGTGCAGGCGCTACCACTGCGCATGCGTCATAACGCGAGCCGCGCTTCGATTTCGCGGCCTGCCCGCAGAAAATCCGAAATAGCGTTCGACGATAGCGGCCCGCAAAGTGCTGTGTGTATAGTTTCCGTGCATTCGAGTTTGCGGTAGGGGCGAAATTCTCTCGACTTTTCCCTAGGGAGAGCAAACGCTATTCTATGGGGTTCATATGGCGCCCGCAACTAAAGCAACGCCCGCAACACCGGCGAATGTTATTCTAAAACTCCCTAATGTTTCGTTCCCCTCACGGGGGGTCAAGCGGCCACATTAAAGGAGACACAGAAGAGTGCAAGTTTGGCGCAAGTTCGAAGCAGCCGCGCTGGAACATCAACATGACGCGACGCGAACTTTGTGATGTCACGTTGGCGTTATCACATCGCATGCTGATATATGTTAATACGCTTTTATTTGAAGTGTGCTTGCCATTATAGTGGATGCTTCTATTGGCGTTCCACAAATGAGACCCCCCGGGGAACGAGTTGAAAACTCGTCCATGTTTCGCTGTCCTCGATTACAACTTCGATTCCCACCGCATTGCGCGACTTTAATGAGGCCGAGCATACAGAACTCGTGCATTGAGCTGTTTTGCGCCACACAGTACACGTATATAGCTTCGCACCTCGATTAAGTAATTGCCCGTTGCCTCTTGATTGAAGCTCTTTCTTTTTTCTTCTACGGGAGAGGCACCTGGTGGTGCTACAGCGATTGCGCGCACGTAGCCCCCTGCGCAGCTGTATTTTATGTGCATTGCGTGAATGGATGTGCGGGTTTTAGCGTTATCTGCCGCCGGGCTTTCCAATTGCACCGAAGAGATTAAGCGTGATATTCCCATTGTCTCATCGAACCAAGTTAATGTGCGCGCCACCGCTCGTGCTCTTTGAAGGAGGTTATCTGTAATCTGATTGCACACGATGATCTCGATGCCCGCCGACTAAAATTTTGCGACATTGTAGACGAATTTGTGGATTATTTTCGGGGGCCCCAAGCACATTGGGCTGCTAACCGCGTCGTTTTGTATGTTTAACAACTAAAGCGAGAGTGCTGAGGGAGACGCGCGCGTACGCATGATAACAGTTGGGTTTTCTCGTTTGACGTTTCGTGACCTGTTCTTTTAATTTGGCGTCACGGCGTGCAAAAATAGGATAAAAAGCATTCTCTTAACAGGCAAATGGGGCTACGCCTATGAGTCTGAAGTAAATGCTCCTGGACATGACATGCGCAGCTGTAAAAAAAATGGCTTCCATACAAATCAAAGGACTTAGTGGAATTTTCGCAATGGAATGGATCGGTTCCTGTATGGATCATCCGAGCCATGTATGGATCGATATGAATCCATATATGTATGACTGCTGCCATATATGGCCCTGTCTGCATACATGTATAGTCAACGGTGGCCATACATATGCACCATAATGATACCAACAGACGTTGAGGCTGAGGTACAGGGTTGATTGTTAGTAGTCTCCTACCTGTAATGTTAGTATAAAGAGGATAAGTAGAAAGAAGGCTAATTGGGTCTGAAGACAACTTGCCGCTGAACGAATGTAAGACATTCGGATAACGCATGTGATGGCATACAGTCATGGCCGTGCCATCAAGGGTGGGAGCGGCGCTGGCGAACACTTCCATGTAAGTTTACATGCGCAGAAATATCCGGTAAAATGTACGAGAAGACGACCGCTGCTGTGGACGTGTAATCTGGGCGCTAATATGATAGTGACACGTGATATTCAACGTCCGAAAACCACGATGTGGTTGAGGGACGCCGTAGTGGAGGGCTCCGCAAATTTCGACCATCCGGTGCTGTTTAACCTGCGAACGGTGTTGTTTAACGTGCACATGGGCCTCCGGCATTTGGCCTCCATCAAAATGCGCCCGCCGCAGCCGGAATTGAACCCGCGACCTTCGATTCAGTAATGTAATGCGGGGTCTGTATAGGTTCGTTTTCTTATCCGCTTCAATGTTTAACATGTATGATAATTATTACACTGCAGTTAAAAGACTAACCACTTTTGTTAGATTCATTCTGTATTGGTTGAATTACGTTAGCGGTATCTTTGTCATTCAGGGCTTGAGAACTCGCACCTTGAGGGTTTCGTATCACTCTATGGATGTACCGTTTCGTATCGTTGCTTTGGCGGCACGCAAAAATATTGGACTGATAATTATTTTTACAAGGTAACTGTTACTTCAACGAAAGAGGTTTGTCATTAAGATAAGGAAATGAAAAAGTAAGTTCCATTCTGTGTATCCGAATCGCACCGAGATCGTCAGTGTGAAGTTAAGGATTTGAAAGGTTTTCTTTCTTTTTTTCGTTTTGGCCAAGTCTACGCATGGTGAATGTACGTACCTGAATCTGGTGGTTAATTTGATTTTCTCGAATACGGTGTGGTCAGTTTTCACCGACAAATTTATGCGGGCCAACCAGACAACGCCAAAGTATATGCGAGCAGAAACTTTAAGGTGGCGTCGCCACCCCTTTTTTCTCTTTTTTCATGCCAATCCCGCTCTGGAGTGCTGTTAGTAGTGCTGAGAAACAACTAACGCAGATGAGAACATTTTTAATGCGATTGATGGACGCAAGTCGCGTAACGTAGACGGCTGCGGTCCATGCTGCTTGCCCGAATTCGCGCAGATGCCCCGGCAGTTGAGTGGGCCGTGTATGATAGCTCGGTGAGCATCGCGGTATACACACACGCCCTCGGAAGCGGCATCCGTGAGACCACCATCATCCGTTTCGGCCTGACCGCACTCCTGGATGGGAGGCGCAACAGAATGCAAAGGAGACGCGTCCTCATCAAAGCTGCGTGTTTCCGGTCGGCCTTTGCAAGGTCGTCCGGGCGGCTCTGGGCCACGGGGCGTGCCCGCTCGCTGGCCGCAACCACCAGTCTTGCTGTTCGTGCGTGCACGTTGATGAGAAGGCGATCGAGGAGCCGGTACCGCAACTGACCCCCGCAACACTCCGCTCGTCACCGTGACCCCTTCTTCATCACCGCGCTGTTACATGCTCGCCAGCCCGAGGGCCTTCGCCTCTCGCCACGGTTGACACAGCCTTCCGCGTCCATCACCGCGAGGTGTGCAGCCGTTGTCTATCATCCTCTCTTTCCCGCCGCGCGACCTGTAGCACGCGAGGAAGGTACGCGGAGAGGTGTCCAATATAAGAATCCCGCACGCATCCGCGACCGTGCGGCGCACCTTAGAGAAGAACGGCCGTCTTATTACATGCCGCGCCCATCTGTTGTTAACGTCGGGTCAAAAACCTCGCTGAAGCAACGGGGCCAGCAGTCGTAATTTCTTGCTTGTTTTGTTGTTGCGTCACATTGCGAACGCGTTTCTTTCGTTGCGTCCAATTTTCTTGCGTATTCTTTATGATATGTGGTTCGATGGCTATTTTGGGGTTATAGTTTTCTGTGCTGCCATCTTCTGCCAGTGAGTCGCCATTTCGCCTGTCGTTCACACGGATGTGCAGGCAATCCAATGCTGGCACGCGCTCAACCAGGCTGACCGCTCAGTTGCATTCTATATGCGGTATTTGACGCCGCGTTTTACCGCTCTCTTTTTGACACCTGGCTCGTGAATGCGTGTCGGATTCATCTTATGGGCACTCCTGCATTGTCGTGATTATGAAACGGGCGATGCTTGGCTTCGTACACGCATTAAGCAATTGCTGACAGGCTTGAAGGCCGCGATGATCTCGTTCGAAGCTGGGCCCCAAATCGCGCCTCTGTCCCCCAGAGTGTGCTGAGCCCCTCCCTTATTAGATGCAGTGTGCTTTAAGTGCTGCCATGACGTGTATGTGTGTATATATATATATATATATATATATATATATATATATATATATATATATATATATATATATATATATATACGCATCTGTATGTGCGAATAGTGAAGAAGCAAACGCGTTTGCCGCCGGGACCTACTTTCGCGTGCTATGGGGAAGGTTGCTGCGTTTACCTGTTTGATTTCATTGCAGTGAGCATCTGCGTTCCTGTCCTCTTTGACGCGCTGTTATTTTTAACGACGCTCTTAAGCGCGTGCAATCTTGCGCGAAAGAATGGCACGGCAGGCGCTGCGGGTCAACAAAATGTGCGCTATACGAAAGACCGTGTGCGAGAGGCGTCAACGCAAATGCTGCCCGTCTTTGCACTTCCTTTGTTCGCTCGCTGGACAAAACGGCGTGTACTTCTTGGCAGACACGCTCTCGAAGAAAGCGCTGCGGGACGCTCTTTTCTGCGTGCGGTGCATCAACCTTTGTTGCGGTCCCGTATGGCATTCAAACACGAGCTCGACGCCACTGGGTCGCCTTTGATAACACCGCGACCAGCGGTCGACGGTTGCTCGCGCTTCAGCTGTGAAACACTGCATGCGCGCTGAAGCGAAACATGCAGAATTATAAGGCGCGCTGGAAATTACATGTGGTCTGTGAAGCGACGTGCAGGTATGGAGCCAACGGGAGTGTCGCTGGATGCTTTGGTTTGCCGTGGCGTGCGTATATGCATAAATGCTGGCGGTGATGTGGAACGCGAGTGAGTGAAGTGAATTTCAGCGCAGACATTTATGGCTAGTCGTACGCTCATTGCGTGGCTGCAGACTACCGATGGTCAGTGAAAGCGGCTGCGGAGCACTTGCTTGCAGCGCGAACTCGGCACAAAGATGCGAAGAAAATACGCGCAGCGATACTACTCAGGCCAGTTATTTTTTTGTTTTTTTCGAGGGGGGGGGGGGGGCTTTCTTGATTTTACGGAGGGCATGCCCTTGAAATGTTAAGTCTTGCTCTCTATGAAATGGTAAGAAAATTGGGGGGGGGGGGGGGGGGCACGCCGGGTTTGCTGCGCTTCTATAGCAACTACAATGTTGATTTTTGCATATTATGTACTCCAAGCACACCGCTTTGAGCAGCAGTGAATAAGGATCACGGGGTACTAACATTAAACACGCACGCGCGAAGAGTCACCTAAAAAAGAACAGCATCATATAACAAATGATAACTGCACAGAAACGGATAACCGCCGAGTAATGGAGTTGTTAGAAAGAAAGGATGTTAGCAAGAGAATCGAAATAGACTGTTGCACCTGTGGCTTAGTCGAATTTCGCGCCGATATTTAGCGAAAATGGCAACGGCGTCCTTGAACATGACTGCCGTACGCTCCAACCTTCTCTGTTATCCTAAGCGGTCGTGGAGGTTGTTCCAATCATGAGTGTTATACAAGAAGGAAGAAGTGTATGCCTTCGCGACTATCGAAGAGAAGGGCCGTTATTCTGTGCAACCTGTTTGCACAGTTGTGGGGACTTCGCTTGTGTGTTCTCAGGATCCACATATTGCCGATCGGGAAACTGCTTTTGTGGCCGAACGGTGCGTGACTGGTGTGTCATGCTGCTCCCTCCGACGTGACCGAGCCGTTTGCTCGGCTGGCGTCGATGTGTGTACTTTGGCCTCGCAAGGTCTGCGCGCGAGAATTCTCGGAGGAAAACATCGTACCCGGGCACCCGGCTATCCGCAGCCGCGTTTAGACGGAACCGGTGGGTCTCTGTTACGATCGACTCATGACGTTCTTCTTGTGTGCAAACATCCATTGCCACCTATGAAAAGCCGTCGTGCTCTGGATGTTCGGAGCATACCTCGCGCTCAATGCAACTGACGTGGCTGTAAAGCGGCGGCGTCTTAAAGGGCCCGTGACACCCCTTCGTTTTCGATCATAATCTGAGTTATGTGCATTAATTCTTTTGTGTTCACAAATTCACAAATAAGCAATAAGCTGGTGAAATATTTACGTATTTGGTGGAGTATAGTTCATCTATATATATATATATATATATATATATATATATAATATATATATATATATATATATATATATATATATTATATAATATATATATATATATATATATAGAGAGAGAGAGAGAGAGAGAGAGAGAGAGACACGCGAGTGCCCTGAGAGTCTGGGAACACTGGCGATCTCGTGAGTCGGGACGTAACAAGCTGCTGGTTAGGCGGGCGTCTGCAAACGGTTTTGCTCGGTAATTAACTGCGTTTCTAATTGAGATAAACTTAGCCTTCTTCAGCGTGGCACTGCAGTTGAACGAGTTGCATCTGCGGAGACTATGGCTCCGCTCCTTTCAGCACATGATAGCGCTCAAGATGGCAGTCGCCGACGGTGGGCGGGGCTTATGGCGGTTGACTTTTGTTTTGCACTTGTATATTCTTTTACGGCCCACTGGCATGGTAGACCGCCTACTTCGCTGAAAACTACAAATTGTTGGGTGACCGTGTCATGCCCGAACTTTGCGTTGAGGGAGTGGAATTTGCTTCCACCTCTTGCACTTAAAACCGCACACGAGGAAAGTCGGATCGTATTACCGTACCTCTTGCACTTTAAAGCGCGGGAATTCAGGTCTTTTGTCTGTACTCGCGGAAACGTACAGAGTCGCTGTCCGCGACTTGCGCGGAGCAGTAAGGAAGTCTGTCTCGTTGCGCAGCTTGTGGTATTCGCGTCTGCGCAGGTCGTGGCAGAGGACGTCGAGGAAGCTGCGTGCGACGCTATCCTTGCGCAGCAGCAGAGCGCCTCCTTTTATATGCCTCCTGCGGCGTTATACACGTTGTCCGCGTGTATACGCCCCTCATTCGTATGCGCTCGGTCGCGTTCGGCCTTTGACCTGACGCGAGGGTCAGTCGGCTTTCGTGGCCTGTCACAGCTGGCGTATCTTTTTTTGTTCCCCCTCTCTGCATTACACGCGCGAGTTCACTTCCTCGAACTGCTTACCTTCTTCATTGCGGCACTCGATCGCCTCGAAATGTAAGGTGCTCCAAAAAGAGGCTCGTTTTCATTTCGGACGGAGGGCCGTTTACAACCTTTGATGACGACGAAATGAGCGTGTGTACCGCTCCTCTGCTTACTGTCGGCCCTCGCTTGGCCCCGTCCGCACTTTCGTGTTTATAGCACGTCTTCGCTGCGTCTGTGCTCCGTGTGGTCGTTTCGTTACTTGTCAATGCGTGTGTCTGAACTGTGACATATAGAGATCGAGAAACGGCGAAGAAAAGTTTGCCATGTTTGTGGTGCTTCAAATGGAAGGTAAAAGCACGCGCTATATAGAACGGCTTAGTCGATCGAACTCATGAGAATCTACACGACTTCTCTTGGCCTCGACAGGTTAAGCTGGCGTGGTTGTTGTTGCTGCATGGCTTGAAACAGTGTCATGCTGCCCGACCAGCGTGTGGTCTCTCGGCCTAGCCGACGCGTCCTTGTCGTGTTCACGCAACGTATATGTTTTTTTTTTTTGTCAAGTAATCGCTCGCCTTAGCGTGAGCCCAGGCACTGCAGACAACAACGAAATAGCGGGCGTTCACGCCATCGTTTTCACGACCTGGAAGGTGAACGCGTTCATTCTCAGGACACGCCCTTTCTGTTCCTCTCGCCCGAGTCGCACTGCGTGTCCATGGACTCCTCGGGCGCCTTTTCTTGGTCACGTGTACGTTTCGT
This sequence comes from Rhipicephalus annulatus, assembly GCA_013436015.1. Classification (NCBI taxonomy): domain Eukaryota; kingdom Metazoa; phylum Arthropoda; class Arachnida; order Ixodida; family Ixodidae; genus Rhipicephalus; species Rhipicephalus annulatus. Next base: position 15,865 of record WOVY01004317.1, read on the forward strand.
TGTTCCGCACGAGCGTTTCTTTCGGGGGCGGTGCGTTTATGGGTTCCTTGAACTGTTGTCGTTTTTGCCATGCACCATTACGCGGCTCTGCGGACTCACCCCTGACCGTTCTGCCTGAGCTCGAGTCGTTTTCGCGCGTCGTTGCTCGAGCAGCCCAGGTGCCGTCCGAGTCCATACTCGTTGCACCGTTAGACCGCATCCGCCGTTTACGTGTTGTATGCGGTTTATGATATCTGGGTTTTACGCCTCAAAACCACGAGTTGATTACGGAAGACGCCGTAGTGTCAGTCATCAGGTGGGGGGCGCTGCGACTTCGGGGGAAGATTGGGGTGGGAGTCCGCTTCATGCATCGACGCAATAGGCACACGCATATGGTGAGCAAGGAAAAAAGTGGTACACGCAACGACGCGATGGTCTTGTGTCGTGACGGCTACTGACGATTCTGAGTCAGTAATTATGAGACGGAAGGGTGCGACAAAGCGGGATAATCGCCGCCGTCTGACCATACCGCCATCGGGCACACGACGAGTTCACTTGTCTTGTCGCTGTGTCACTGGTTTCGTGTCGCGCCGTCACATTGTTACGCTCTTTCGCCGCGCAGAATATGAAAACACGCAGAACAGAAAAGGTGCAGAACAAAGAAAAAAACTGAAAAAATGTGCAAAGACTGATCCGGAGCCACCCTCAGTGTGGACCTGTAGACTTTTCGGCCTGTTAAGATTGCGCGTGACACGATGGTGCTGATACTAATATCTGCCCCAGTTGGGGGGGGGGGGGGTCTTGTTTGTTTGTTTGTTTTTCCTCGTCGTGGTGTGACCTGCTAAAGTGCGAGTTGTAATCGCCTGTAAACGGTAATTAGCTTATCGTTGAGACGCCGAGGCGTTGAGTTCCCCTCGGGAAATGGACCAGCGTCTTGTAAGACGTCTCTGCCGCGTAGTTACGTATCATTTAGCTATGTCCTAGAGTACTCCCGTGTACGATGTAAATTAGTCCGTGCGCAGTGCCTTCGGCGTGATGCGGTAATTGCGTTCGGACCACCTCGCTCGGAATGTTCAGTTGGAGGCGGCTATTCTGGAAGCCGTCATGCAGACACTAAGAAAGAGATGACAAGAACTTTAATAAGAAAGGAGATGACAAGGACTTGAGGAATTACAGGCTGATCAGCTTGCTCTCTGTAGTATACAAGCTATTTACAAAGCTAATTGCTAACAGAGTAAAGAAAAAATTAAAATTCAATCAACCAAAGGAACAAGCAGGATTTCGAACAGGCTACTCAACAATCGACCACATTCATACTATCAATCAGGTAATAGAGAAATGCTCAGAATATAACCAACCACTATACATAGCTTTCATAGATTACGAGAAGGCGTTTGATTCAGTAGAAATATCAGCCGTCATGCAGACACTGCTGAATCAGGGCGTCGATGAAGTATATATAAACATCCTGGAAGAAATCTACAGGGGATCAATTGCTACCATAGTGCTTCATAAAGAAAGCAACAGAATACCAATCAAGAAGGGTGTAAGGCAGGGGGACACAATCTCCCCAATGCTATTTACCGCATCCTTACAGGAAGTTTTCAGAAGCCTAGAATGGGAACAGTTAGTGATGAGAGTTAATGGAGAGTACCTTAGTAACCTGCGCTTCGCCGATGACATTGCATTGCTGAGTAACTCAGGGGATGAATTGCAACTCATCATTACAGAGTTAGACAAGGAAAGCAGAAAGGTGGGTCTTAAAATTAATCTGCAGAACGAAAGTAATGTACAACAACCTCGGAAAAGAGCAGCGCTTCGAGATAAGTGATAGTGCACTTCAAGTTGTAAAAGACTATGTCTACTTAGGGCAGGTATAATCACGTGGAGCCGAATCACGAGACTGAAGTAACTAGAAGAATAAAAATGGGCTGGAGCACATTTGGCAAGCACTCTCAAATTATGACAGGTAGATTGCCACTATCCCTCAAGAGGAAGGTATATAACAGCTGTTTCTTGCCGGTACTTAGCTACGGAGCAGAAACCTGGAGACTTACAAAGAGGGTTCAGATTAAATTGAGGACGACGCAGCGAGCAATGGAAAGAGAAAAATGGTAGGTGTAACCTTAAGAGACAAGAAGAGAGCAGAGTGGATTAGGGAACAAACGGGGGTTAAGGATATCATAGCTGAAATCAAGAAGAGGAAATGAACATGGGCCGGGTATGTAGCGCGTAGACAGGATAACCGCTGGTCACTAAGGGTAACTGACTGGTTTCCCAGAGAAGGCAAGCGTGTTAGGGGGAGACAGAAGGTTAGGTGGGCATATGAGATTAAGAAGTTTGTCGGTATAAATTGGCAGCAGCAAGCACAGGAGCGGGTTAACTGGCGGAACATGGGAGAGGGCTTCGTCCTGCAGTGGACGTAGTCAGACTGATGATAATGATGATTCTGGAAGTTCGCTCTATACTTTAGGAATTACGTTAAGCGAGGTGTACAAGATGTATGGTCGCGAGAGGAACGACATAAATCCACTGCGGACATTGCCAATGAGATTATCATTTCGGTTGTTTGGGCTATATCGGGTCATGGTATGCACGGTTTTTTGTGCTCTCGCCGTGTTGTGCTGGTGCTCGACTGCTGACATTTAAGGACGCGGGATCGTATCCCGGCGACAGCATCTCGATGGCAGCGAAATGCTGGACTTAAAAAGTGCACTTTGAAGAACTCTAGATGGGAAAATTTTCCGTTGCCCTCCACTGAGGCGTCCCTCATAATCATGCCGTGGTTCTGGGACATGACCTCCAACAATTGTTATTACGGGTATTTGCCCACTGTAGATGAATTCTTTCTCTCTTTATTTTATCTATGTTCAAAGTCATCCCCTCATGTTGATTCCGATTCACCGTACCCCGTTTTGTAGAAACTCAACAGGGACACCGAAAATGGCTCGCTTTTGGTTCTGCATGTCCCGATCGGCGCTCTCTTCGTTATCTCGCGCAGCTGCCTTCCGCATCCTTTAGTTGTTTCACAGCCTGTGCGTTTGTGCACTTTGCTGTACACTCGAGTTCAAACGTTCAGGCAGCGTCGCGTTCGCTGCAGAAGGACGCATTCGCAGCCCCGGCGCGATTGGCGAACAAGATCGAGCATTGTCCGCGCTTCCGGTTTTTGAGGAGCGCTGCTGCGTACGCCCGGCGGCACATAACTTTTATAGACGGATTGACCGTCTAGGAGAACACCTTTGTGTACACACTGTGCTTGCGTGCCGCGTCATGTGACCGCCATTATGATGCATCCATTCTTTTCGTTTCCTCCCTTGACGTCCGCCAGCGGCCACTTCCGCTCTTCACGTGCGGCCGCCACTTCCGGGTTCACCACCAGTGCTGCTGCAGTGCTCGTTGTTGCCTGTGAAAGACAAAGGGAGCTTCTCTAGAAGTGCCCGTAACTTTTGCGATTAAAGTCGCCGAGCAGAGACAAATGCTGCCCCCCTCCCCCTTCTCTCTTGTTTTGCTGTCTCTAAATCGGTGCAGTTTTGCGGAGGCCATGGAGTCGACCACACACACTCGAATAAGACGCTTTCCGGAGGAACTGTGCAAGTACCCCGAAAAGGGCTCTTTGCTCCTCCAAGCGGACGGAATGTCACGCAAAAGATTGCACGCGGCACGGCCAGGAGAAGCACTTTTCTCCTTGTGGAGTAAAGCGCCCGCTTTTTTTTTTTTTTGAATAACTGCAAGAATGTTCGCGCTATGTGCAATCGACCCATCGGTGCCTACACAAGCCTGTTTCCTGTCAGACGGTGCCGAAGCGTGGTAGGGTGTAGTGGTTAGTGTACGCGCATGCTGACTGGGTGGTCGGGAGTTCGAATCCCGTGTGTCTTCTGCAACTTTTCCGAAATTTATTTCTGATTGTGTTGTTTGCACATCGATTGTACATCAAAACAAGTGCCCGCACGCACTTTGAAATTCTGGTCAAATCAGCGAAAACCTGGTTTTTCTCTTACTAACTGTCACAGTGCTCCTTTGAGGAGTAACCGCGAGAGTGTGCTTACTCTTTCACAGTTACTCCCAAGATGGTGCAGTGGGTGGGGCAGGTTAGTTACTCCTCTAAAGGAGCAACCTCGATATCCCTTTTTCTCCTTTATTTTTTAGAGTGCAGTGTGTTCCTCGCGAGGAGCGCGTAATTTGAAAAGTTTCGTGTACTCTTGCTTACTGAAGAGCAACAATGCCAAGGAAAGTATAGGGGAAGTTGTTAGACCGAATTGCAATGTAAATGTGAAAAAAGAAAAGTGGGTGAAAAGATAACGTGCCGTGGGCATGAACCGAACCTGTGAACTTTGAATAACGCGTGCGATGCTGTACCACCAAGGTACCACGGCGGCTATCGCCCCAGCCACTTTATTGGGTATATATGTGAATTTGAACGTGGAAATGTCAGTCAGCGCCACCAGTTGCCATGGCGGTGAGTGTGGCACACTCTTTATGAGCCTGTTTGGCGTCACGTAGCACGTGAACGTGTTTCAAGCTGGCAGCTGACCAATAGTCCCTCGCAAAAGGCGGACTATTGGTCATACAAAAGTGCACCAGATCTAGACGTCGCTCTTCATGTCGTCTAGTAACCAGACGCATGCTGCTGCAGCCGCTCCTGGGCGTAGAGGACACCATAAAATTCCAACTTCGCGCACCGCTGAGGAACTCTCCTTGCCTCTACACGACTGTAGGATTAGCCTGAGCTCTGTGTGTGCCTTCGTCCGGATATGTTTTTCCGTCAAGCCCGACCAGGGGAGTATTCAACCACTCATTTTGGAGGAGGAGGGCGGTTCGCTCTAGGTGAACACCGGGGGAGGGGGATCCTGACTTTTGGTTTTGGTCGTGTCTAGCTATCATCACAATAACCCCATCATAGCAGAAATACTGGAAATTGTGCTCATAGCGGTCCCACTCATGTTTCCCATCGGTGATAAAAAGGTGGATGACAGGCAGTGAAGGGAGGGGGGAGGTGTTTACACAGTCTTCGGGAAAGAGGGGAATCTCCTCCCACAAACACAGACATGCGCTCTCTAGATGACTTGTGGTCCATGACCCCCTTAATGCTCTGCATCCTGTCACGTGACGCAGCGTCGCATCGCGCCCAACTTTCGTGTTTCCGCGATGATGGCGCATCGCCGTGGCGAATTCCTTCCGAGGAATGCGCTCAAAGCGCTGCGCTGCCAGTCGCTCCGGGCAGCGCTGTCGCCGAGCGGAGGAGCAACGCCCGTCGTTGTTTCGCGGGAAACTGTGGCCAAGCACCGGTCTTGCGCGCGCGGCTTCTGCAGCCGGGTCGACACGTTCGCCACTGGGTTTTATGTTTGAGGGGTCATTGGCAAAGTTGTTATTGGACGGATTAGGCGTTTGCGTCATAAAAGTAGCCAGGGGTGGGTGGGGGGTTCACTATTGTTTTCAGTTTTGCTTGTCTATATATATACATTCACATGCAAACGCCCCCACGAGCATGGTTGACCCCCCCCCCCCCCCGAAATAAATATCTGCCGATGCTCCTGGTTTGCGATAGCCTGTGTCACTGGTGTTAAAATACAGGTTTTTTTCTACTACAGATACAAACATTGTGGCGTCTTTGTAGGCCAGAGCTTCGTTGAAAATCGTGTGCTTGTGTCGCAGTAATCGTTTCATATCTGCTTCGCCTGTTGGCATACTCAACCTTAACGGCCAGGCCTTATAAGAAAGGCGAACGTAATTAACATCGCAGCATGTTCTTCGATGGCAGAATTCGATTGCAGGTGATCAGTAATAATGCGGCTTGGTCATGGAAAAAGAGAACGCAGTTAACGAGTGAATAACGGGACGTAAGAGACCGCTGAACGAAGGCTAAGCATCAAATCTATCTTGACATTGTCGAGAGTATTCACGCTGAAATTTGATATATGTTTTGTACAGGCACATGAATAAAAGGAACGTGCATTTAACGGTTAGGACATGGCATATCAATAGCGGATGAGTGTTCCAGTCGTCGATCAACTTTGATGAAAAGACATCAGATGCATGAACAGTTATCTCTCGCGTACACCTCCATGCGTGCCAGATTGACAGGTGTCGCTTATTGCCAGGGCATGCGCGTATACGTTTTGTCTGTATACCTTCTTTCCCGCCGCTGTTCGTCTTTACAGTTAGTCGGCTTTCTTGATATCTCGAATTCGCTCTTCTGTCCGTGTCTGCACGCCCAGTGTTAACCTGAATATGTACCAACTGAGCCCTCTGTTGTTCTAAGCGGACGTGGAAGATGTTCCATTCATGTGGGATATACAAGAGGAAATATTAATGAGAACTAACGGAAACGTTATTGTAACGTAAACGTGAAAATGAAAATAAAACGGGAACAAAAAGGTAACTTGCCGCTGTTAGGTACCGAACCTGCAACCTTCGATAACGCGTCCGGTGCGAACATGAGCTACTGCGGCGTTCATTCCACCGTCCACACTGCTGGGTATATGTGTCCTTTTAAACGTAGTAGTGTTAGTGCCGCCAGTAGCTACGGTGAGTGTGGAACACCTTTCATTGTCTGTCTGTTGTTGTCACGTAGCACGTGATCTTACAACATGTGCTGGCAGCTGACTAATAATCCGTCGCATATTCCTTGAAGTCCTCAAGTCTGCCAAAACGTGACCCTTGTTTTGAATCGGGGAAAAAAAATCGGAAATTTCTGGGCGGAGAAAAGTGAACACCTAAATTTCGCTTAGCAGTGATTTTGTCTGAGCGAATTGATGCGACATTTGCAAAAAAAAAAAAACAGCACGAAATACTGGGCTTTTGACACAGTACAACAGGGGCTTCATTTGAGGCCAGTGCCTTTTTTTTTTTTTTACCTAGAGCCGGATGCGTGCACTAACGTGTTAAACTGTGACGTGTGTTTTTTTAGGGCGATCGACAATTGCCATGCGCGTCGGTATGATGAGTCGGTCTGGTTCTGTCAAGAGACAGCATTCATGGTTGTCATTGTAACGGTTACTGTTTTTTTTTTTTTTTGCGTGCGGCCTTTATATAGGAGGTGGTGACGTGTGACACTTTCAAATAAAGCATTGTTGCAAGTTCAGCATTGATGCGGTGTGTCTATCGTCCTTAAGATATCCACTTCTTTTCTTCACACAAGAGGAAAGAAGGTTTTGTGGAGCACCGACGACATGGTATGCGACGCGCAAGCAGTGTTTGTTCAGCGGCGCTGGTTTCGGCGAGCGTCGTCCACTAGAGCGTGGCGGTGAAGTCAGCCGCGCCGTCATCAGCGTCCTTCTCTCTGTTCGACTGTCCTCGAGGTATTCCAGGAGGACACGCGTCGATGCCTTCGGCTGCATTGTGCTGTCGCTGCGAGGTGTCGCTGAACTCGGTGCGCCGTGGCGTGTCTTTTCTCTTTCCGAAAGGGCCAGCTCGTCCGACTCGATCGGTGCCGTCTGCTACGAGCATTCGCTCACACGTGTCACCAGGCGGGTCCCTCGAGAATTTTTGAGAATAGACAGAACGAGCGCGTTCAAAGGCCTCGGATGACTCGTCAAACAGTAAATTTTACCGTCGGCGGGCGTCGGGGGCGAGTAATGAAAAAAATAATCATCACTTGATTACGTCACAAATCTTGGTGTGACGTCATGTGGCGCAACACCACGTGATGCCGTACGGTGCCGTTGTAGCTAGCCTTCCATCAGGTGGTCAACAAAACCGGAGAGCGCGCGATCTCGAGAGACGAAAATGAAGACGGCAGCCTGTGGCATGGCTCGCGTTTCCTGCTCCTTTATCGACTGGGAAGAAGAGGGGCCTTGTTTTAAAAGCGAAACAATAGAACATCATTTTTCGTCATGTCGCCTGTACAAATTACCAAGAAAAGGGCTTCTTGTTATCTCTAAGCTGGGGCTGAACTTGATACTTGTACCTTCGGTGCATCGTCTTTGGGCTTCGCCCACTTTTAATGTCGTTTGCGCTTGCCTTCACGAAACGACACGAATGAGATGTTAACGGGCTATCTTATTAGTGCAGTAATAGTTTAACGTAAGAAAGTAGTAATTTTATTATTAATTTTATTCACGTTCATTTTCAGTCAAGATATCGACTATACTGGCTGATTTTAACGGGAGAAAAACAGTTATTGCATTGTTTTCGCTTTACGCATGTTAGTATTCTCATAAATATTCCATACTTACTATGTCTCACTCATATAATCAATTTTAGTCCGATACCCGTTAGTGGGTATGAGCCATATTAGAGGCATCATCATCGTCGTCGTCTTAGATGCTTCTAAGGTGAGTGCACAAAAGTACCTGTGAGTTATTTCTCTTCTCTCTGGGTGTTTCTCGCCATGTCGGCACAATGCGGGGTGCAATAGTCTCTACACGTGACGTCACGAGCAAAGAAACACTCTATTGGTTCATTTGTGAGGGTTATCGGTTGTGATTTTGCTACCACGTTCTGCCTAACAGTGGCATGCAGTCTTGTGCTGCCTTGTTTCACATGACTAACTTCACTTCGTTTTGTTTTCGGCTGCGCAAGCGCAACGTGTAGTCTAAATACGTGAGAAAATCGTTTTTTTTTTCCTTGAGTTTACAATAGGGGCCTAAATACCGCCCACCCCGGTGCGTGTGCTTGCGGGATTTCGGTGTCTCCCCAGAATGTATACGCACGCTGCTCCTGGCTCGAAGCCTCCGTAGTCGCTCGGGGCTGCGGCGCTTCTGGCGTGATCAGTGCGGAGCGACGCAGAAAGGTTTCTGGGCCAGCTGACGGAAGCGCGCGCCTTGAAGAAAATTGCGGCGCGTCTCGGAAGACAGCCAGAGATTTCTTCCTGTTTCTCCGAAGACGAGCGTAGCCTCATTTCTGCACATTTCTATGCATTCTGACTGGCCATTTATTGCGCGCGATGTGCCTGCTCGCGAATAGTTGTGTGCAGCCGAGGGGTCTAGGTTTGCGTACACCCTTACAAAAAAGAGTCTATAGACTGCTTTAAACGCATTTTGGACAGTCTATATATAGACTTCAAACCGTATTTTTGTTGGGGAACCGTACTGCGCGGAAGCTTCTTGCCAACAGTGGCATATAGGTGCAACTGGTTTGCACCTATAGCATCAATAATGTTCCATTAGCTTCAGTAGACCAATTTAAATACTTGGGTTCGCATATCAGTTCTACGCTAAGCTGGAGTGGTCATGTGCAATTCATTGTTTCGAAGGCTTTGAGAAAACTTCACATGCTAAGAAATGGCATGATGCATTGCATTCCTAAAACTAAGTTTGTGGCCTACACGACATTAGTTAGACCGCTATTAGAATATGCGGACGTAGTTTGGGACCCGCACACCAAATGTGACATCGATTGCATTGAACGCGTTAAAAAAAAAAGCGCTAAGATTCATCTTCAACTATTACGGCAGGCACGTGTCCATTACTAACCTAAGACATTTAAGCGAACTTCCAACGCTAGAATCACGCAGGAAACTGCATCAACTGCAAATGCTTTACAATATTGTAAACGGTAACATTAGAATGGGCTTCACTGATTACATGCAGTATAACAGCGCAAGGCCAACAAGATGGAAGCACAGTAAGACGATTGTAAGGCCACGAGTTAAGACGAAGGTGTATCAATTTTCGTTTTTTCTTCGAACGATAGCAGAATGGAACGAGCTTCCATGTGACATAGTCGGCCTATCATCAGTTCATGCGTTCACAAATGCCGTGCAAGATTATCTGTGATGTTATGCGCAGTTCTTGTCATTCTTTTTCTTTTACAGCTTGAAATGTATGCGGGTAACCATTTATTTCGCGGTATAATTCTGTTGACGTAAGCTGTCTTTCGGTTCACATGCTTATTTGGTTCGTTGACCGTTTCACTCATGTTCTGAAATGTATGCGTCTTTCGGGTGTTCAATCACTCGATCCTGTATGTGTTATTGCTCCTGTGTCATACCTCAGTGTATTATTGCAAATGCTGTTGGGCTTGTTTTTTATGTTCGCGTCTTGAGTTCACATTCGGCCGCATGCGTTATCATTAGACATATGTGCATTTGTTCTGTTTTTCTTTCTTTTTTTATTTCGGTTGTCGACTGAAACGATGCAATGTGATGTACCCACTCCTGCCATGACTCCCAAAAGGCAGCCGGCAGTATCTGATAAATAAATAAATAAAAATAAAAAAATTAACCATGAGTTGGTCGAGGGGGGTCCGACCCCCGTTGCGCTCAGACCGGGCGACGCCCCTTACTAGTGTCCGCCCTCAAACTTTTTTTCCTTCAGACATCTTATTGCCGCGGGTATGCTATAGAAATGTTCCCCTGGCACGGGCTCCGGAATGACACCGCATGAATGAAGACGACGAGGTTGTTGTTGTTGGGCGGTTGACACTGAGCTGCCCTGTTGTCCTGCGTTCCTGTGCGCCGCACTGTCTACCCGACTGGCGTTAACGTAATAAATACTTCTCGTAACGTATTTTTCGTCGTGGTGCTGGGTAGACACTGCACAATATATATATGAATGGCTGGACAGCTAAGTATAACGCTTTCAACTTTTATTGCCTGATTTAAGAAGCGTGTACCGGCGTTTTCAGTGTGCAAACATTTGCATGTGTGAGACTGTTGAAGTCGTAACTGCCGCTCGATAGGTTTTAGAAAATACTCAATAGAATACACGAGCTCGGAACCCCTATTCGTTTTTCAATTTGATTCCGAAGTGCTATATTAACTTTAAGCTATTAAAAATAAAAACTAAATTTATGAAAACCAAATGGCGGCCATGTCAAGATTCGGGCCCAACTTGTCAATTTTTTCGTATTTACTCCACCGCTTGCCACAAGGACACGGTGTAAGATGCAAACACTTTAGGTTGGGACACTTCTCGACTTTCTTATAGGACGCAATCGACCAGATAAAGTAACAGAGACGCGCGTCCGTCGGACCGCTGCCGGTAGCGCACCTATCGGCAAGATAGCTCGACATAAAATTGGAAGAAAAAAAAATCACGCACCGTTGCTATAGCAACCAGTAAGGCGGGTGGCAGCGCCTGCGTTCCGAAAGTGTCGCGCTTTTCACTGGCAAACACAAACACACACACACACACACACACACACACATACACACACACACACACACACACGCACGCACGCACACCATTCAGCCGCTGTTGCTTAATTATAACAGGCATATGGTTCCGTTAGATTGCGTCGGCGGACAGAGCGACGCGTCTTAAATACTTAAAAGAAGTTTTAGTTTAGCTACATATGACAAAAAGTGCGAAAAACCTTGGACAACCCGCTTGACCAGTAGCATTCTTCGTCTTGTAGGAAGCTTTTCCGCGCTTTTTTTTTTCCCTAATTATCAACTCTCCAGTCTTACCTTACATGCTGTGTTGCGCTCCTTGACGTTCATCAATCACGACTGTCAATTTGGGTGCGCTATACTTTTCTGTCGTGGATGTCACGTGCATCTCGTGCCATGTGAGCCGCACGTCCATAGAAAGATGGATTGTGAAATAATGTCGAAGCCCGGAGAGGGCGCAAGATGGTAATTACCGTCTCGCTCGCGCGTACGCACACGTTGCCGACTGCAGACGGCGCAGTAAAACGCTTGTTCGCAGCGATGTAGGACAGCGTGCGATTCCTCTTCGAAGCACGCACCTTTTCTGCTTATATAGCGCTGCCCCGCTTGTAAAAGCGCTCGACTGGTCGGCCCTTGAACTGTTGTACACCCCGTAATCCCGCTTCGTGCACGGGGCTGTCGTATGGAGTATCGTTGACCCACTAAGAAAACAGGGGTGGACTGTAACGACGCACTTGAACACCGCTGTTTGCGCCTCGCTTAAGCCTAATTCGTTCTTGGCTTTTAAACACATTGTGATTCGACGTTCTTCCCGTGTAACTTGAAACGCTGCTTATGCAACAGGTTACTAATCACGATGCACTTTCTTTTTTATCGTAACGGGCACTTTGCCGATATATGTTTGACTGGACTGGGTGAACCCCATTGTGTCACCGGTGATGGGGTGTCCCCCTTGCAATTCCTCCCACCCACCCCTAACGCACTATATAGGAGAGAGACGAATCAGCAAGAATCATCGTCCGTATTGTCAGCTTGCGTCATGACCTGAACACTTTGTTTGAACGCATGGTCTACTTCCCGTGTGATCGTGAGCGCGCTGCTGTTATATGAGCATACGTGGGAACGTCGCGGGGGAAACATGTGCGCGATACAACGCGCTGCAACGCGTATGTGTGGTTAGGACTTGACTGGGCAGCTCAGGGCGTTCAAGTCAATCAGTGGTCATGTCCACGTGCTTATGAAATTGTAAAAATTGAGCGCATGGTATCACGAGCGAGACATTTCTGGCTCTGAATTCAGTCATAAGTTCCAGGCCGTGTTCTGCACTGTGATTAATGTTCGACTCGCAAGTTCGCAGGAGCTTCGACTATATACCGATCGGCAGCATTTTCTGAGCATGTTGTTCGAAGGTGTGTTGCAGGGCCTCTCATAAATTTAACTAACAAAGCAGGACGTGACATTCTTCTTACGTCCCGAATATATATCCTCGCGATATTTATCGTCCTCCGTGACTATATAGAGCATTTTCCATGGCGTGGGATGATAGTCACACTGAAGATTCCACAAGTTTGTGAGGTTTCGCGTAATCGCCTGCTTTTAAGAGGATTTTTATCTCACAAGGGGCCTCAGCGCGAGCTCATTTTGCAATTTTTTTTCGTTGGTTAATGTTTTGTCGCATGAAGCTGCGCAGTTCCAACGTCTGCCTAGTGTCCATGCCCCTGCATATCTCAGTTGCCTTCGCTGTGGACGAGAGTTATAAATGTCCCTCACTTTTGGTGTTTTCCATGGCGCTTCGACCCCATGCACGTCTTTCTGGGCAAAGTATGACCCTCTTAAGGAAAGCTGTTCGCTAAAGGCCCCGTAGCAGGCTTGTTTTTGGGACCTCTGGGGCGAACTCGCGGTACCGTTATCACTCTTTAAATGGCTCCGTTCCTGGACGCGTGCACATGTATGGTGGTATCTTGAGCGGGCGCCGAAATACGACAGGAGGGCGCGCATGCAGTGACGCTGGCCTTCAAAAAAGAGCGGCGTGTTTCTGCATGTCCACCAACACCACCACGCGCGCGTGACTTCAACATTTTTGACGGTAAAATGGCCTGCAGCTGATCGGTGGTCGATGTAGCGAGCGAGTTTAATGCCAGACTGCGAACGGTGACTAATAGGTTTTTGTTCTGTCGTACGTTTTCCTGCACGTGAGTTTGTACCATTTCGCGCGCATTGCATCAATGAATCTGGCTGTCGATATGAATCATGGATGACGACTACGGAGTTCTGGTGGCACGCAGCCGATACGGATGATGTCGCAGTTCTTATCGACACCACCGCAGAGCGCCTGCGCAGTTTACGTGTGCTAAAATGAAACAAGTTTGGTGCAGCCACTCACGCTTTGGTCACCAGCGGTGTGATTGTGAGAAACGTCTACACTTTCCTGCAGGCGCGCGCGCGGCCAACGCGGTGGTAAACGCCAACAATTGTCACCGTATACCGACCGTGGTTCAGCATTCTTATCATTCGTCATGCCTGTCGTTACCGCCCGGTTCGTAATGTTGCGTACTGCGCCGCCTCGTTTCGGTTGTCTGCGAACGCCGTTTTCTCTCTTTTGCGTCGCACATTTGCAGCGCACCACCACCCGAATCATCGGATATTTCAATCAAACGAGTGCCAAATTATCGACCTGCTATTGTACATCCCGCCTGGGTTTGCGCAGCACCTGCTTCTTCCTGTGGCTCATCGTGCCGCCTCGAGTGGTGTCCGCCGCATTCGTTTTGGAACATCCAGCCGGCAAGGCTATAAATCTTGCAGCGTCCTGAGCGAATTGACAGGAGTCGACAATTTCCAGACCGGAGGCTCTTTCGGATGAGCCGTTTACTTAATCAACGTGATGCTCACTCCTTAATGAATTTAATTCTTTTTGGTGTTCTTTCTCTAGTTTGGCCTTTAGTGCGTCCACAATTGGCTCCCAACACGACGTGAGGCCACTCCGCACGGGAATAGGGCGTCTGGAGTAATCACGCCGGTCAAATATTTGTTTGCCGTAGCATCCAAGCTGTACGAACTGGTCGCAATTTTCTCGTTGCATCTGATGTCGTGTGCGCGCACTTTGGGCAATCTTTGACTACAAGTGATACGGCGACGGGAAGCGCGCTTGACTATACGCTCGTTCATGCCAGCGTTCGAAGACTGCTGCTTTTGACGGCTTGCTTTGTTCGAAGCGTTTATGAAACATTCGCCGAAGGAGTGAGGCTGGGTGGACCTGTCCAGGCATGTAACTTTGGGTCGTTGTTTGGAGGGATGCGCCTGTTGCACACCTATTACCAGGTGTACTTTATTTTCTTCTTTCATGAGAGAGACCCGGAGAGCCGGGCGCCTGCTGCGCGTGCTCCCAACCGGGCTGCAGAAATTAGGCACCACCAACAAAATGCTTGTTCTCCTCGTTGTTTTCTTCTCTTGTTTGTCTGCTCGTCTCATGTTGTGTGCGTGTGTTGACGACTATTATCGTGAGGGGTCAATTCTTTTTTCTTTCTTTGCAAACTCCTCATTTGTGAGCGACCTTTGTCAAGGTCATTCCGCGCTTTCTTTTGCCCCGACTGTTACGTTGTTCCGCGAAAGCTGTCTTCGGGTCGGTCCGCTTTCTTCCAAGGCTGTGCGTCTGGCGTTTCCAAAGGGTCGCAACCGGTTCCCCTCCTCTGAGTCATTCCTCCGCCTTTCTCTCTTTTTCTTGCCCAGAGCATGCCGGCACCTGGTCAAATCTGTGCAGTGCGTCGAGCCATTCGTTAGCAACCATTATCATGTCGGTCGCCGTGTACTTACGTGTAGGAACACTTGAAACTCCGACCGCAGGTGGTGGAAATGAATCCGGAGTACCCCCATCGAACCGTGCTTCGTTGTTTCCGCACCTACAATTCCATCATTATCATCATCATCATTTGTTTATTGAAATCGGGTAGCAATTGGGAAATTAAACATCCCTGGCATTGCAGAAAGAAGGGAACTAGACGAAATGCCTCTGTAGTCGCTAATAGCCTCGCCTAAGACATCGCGCGCGGCCCGCACTTAATTGCCGACCACCTCATTCACTGCACGTTTCTGATCCACGACACCGCGTGTTCCAGTCTCTATAACGTCTTTTCATCTCGCTCAGCACTCAATCGTCGCCCAGTCCTCTGCCGATACTAGAACCAGTTTGTTCGCGAGTCCAAACACCAAGTTGGCGCGTCGGTGTGTGTGTGTGGGGGGGGGGGGGGGGTGCGTTCAAACTTCGTTCCCACTAATGGCGAAACCTGCACATGCCATGAAAGTTTCTTGCAGTCACCGATACGACCAGTAGGTTTCGTCCACGACCTCCTCTATAAAAGTTTAAAGAGGAGGTTGTGGTTTCGTCGCGCTGCACGCATTTAGTGCAGGTCGTTCTCACTTTTCTTTCTTTCTTTTTTTCCGCGCCGCTGGACCCGCATTTGGCGAAGAATGGTAACCTGGGTATGGGTGATGATGGGCAGATTAGTTACGTGAGACTCTGAGACAAAGTGCGTCCGGGCGCCGCGGCTCCTTCCTATTTGACAACGGCAACCTGGGACGCTCGTCCGTCCGGGCGTGTCTGCTGCCGGACCAAGGACGATGGCGCGTTCAATGGCCCTTCAAACGGTTTGCTTGCCGCCGCCACTGGCCTTCTCTTATGATACGCAGCCGCGCCAAATTTTCCCTTTTGTCACGAATGCAGCTTGACGTAACGGGGTCACTTGTCTTCAGCCAGCTTCCAATGCGCCTACTTTTCTTTTGGCTCGTAAAATGGCCGCCTGCATGTGTCGTGGTGTATACTGTGGCGTTCTTCAGTACCTAAAGGCTGTGCTGCTTTCGAGATTCTACAGCGGATCCAGCCACTCACTTCATGGAGGGGTAACGTGTAAAATCTGAAGGGGGGTGGGAGTCCTGACATTTGGTTTAATAGTTACTGTGATGACCAGAACCCCATCGCAGCATAAATACTGTTAATTTTTGCTCACCTGGGTGCCACTTATTTGTTTAATCGGTTTCCTAATGATAATATGATGGAACGAGGAAAAACAAATTACGTGCTACTACACCTCCAACATAGGTACAACTTCTGTTAGGAATGGTGTTGACTTTTTCATTACCACGCCTATTCAAATCGATCATCGGTGATCGCCGTTTTTTATTGTTGATTTTGGCATGTTGAGTGAGCTTCTCGTGCACCCACCACTTTCTGGTAGTTAGTCCAGCCACTCAACTTTCAGAATCAATTTTAATTAGCTCGCTTTGGCATAATACTGATATTTGACAGATTTTTGCGTGAACCAATGTACTTGTGTTGGGAAACTGCAGTAGGCTGGCGAACTTGACAGAACTGCGTGCCCCTCGTGGTTTTGCTACTGTATCATCAAAGTTTTGTCATCTAAATATCAAATCAAGGTGTCAGCTTCGCAATCTGACAGTAATAATTGCCAGAAATTTAGGCCAGGTATTCAATAGAGAACTGTTGCTAGGGTCAGGGAAAATCTATTCCACAAAAAATATTTCCAAAGGTCCGCCGCATGTATTGTGGCCTTCTCAGCCAGATTCGAGCAGCTGTTGTTTCACTTTTCACTTGTATGGTTATATCAGACACAGGGCCACATCTAGTGTCTCTAGTATCTACTTTGTCGTCGTCGTCACGCGTGCATGGGCGCGCACTTGCGCTGCAAAAAAAAAAAAAAAGCGCGGTGCTGTAAACTGTTGTAGCTGCATCTAAATAGAGTGAAAACGAGCATTGGGGCCAAGGGTATATATATGACAGCCCTTCAGCTTCAAGATTTATGGCGACAAGGTTTTCTGGGTCAACCTGAGACATCCGCTGCCGTTCATAGGTTTGTTTTGTTTATGGCCTCAAGCTGCCTCCCCCGCCGCAAATGCGTAGCTGCTGACCTTTGTGCGCAATCTTATAGCTACTCTAGTTACCTGCAAGGTCCACACGTTTTTGGGGTGCGGGCGCTGGCGGCATAGCCTCACCTCACGACAAGAAGGCCGACAGAGCACATCTTGGCTCTGGCTACGGAGCAGAGCAAAACCAGAGTCCTTCAATGCTTTTGCATTGAAGGACTCTGGTAAAGGACTCTGGTAAAGCATTGAAGGACTCTGGCAAAACGTTTCAGAGCTGTGAACGATATCGTTATATTTTTTAATAAGGTGCGCGAAAATGCAAAGAAATATGCTTGGATGCATATATTCGAACGCCAGCCTATGGCGACTCACGGAAAGAAGTGACGCCAGACGGAATGGCTGAGTTCATTCGACATCACGGGCGTCCATCTATATTGGAACACTTGCTGGCTCTAATCGCCAAAAAACTAAAGTTTACTGAGAAAAGTGCACGAGTTCACTTGTGTCTAGCAAAAATCCAAGTAATGCTTCACCTGGTATGGCAGGAGCAATAAAGCAGCACCTTGGTTCCGATTTTCTTTATCAATGTGAATAGAAACATTTTGTACAACCTGTACTACTTTTAATACTGTATTTTCAATACTCTAATACCGTGTACTGTATTTAATAATACATTTTAATCTTCAAAATGTATATTCTTAATTTACTTTGTTTTTCAATATTTTTGCATATATAGTGTTTTATTATATTGCATTTTTTTCCCGGCTGGCAATAAAAAATTACACAGTCGTCATATTTTTATTCATTTCAAAATACTTTTCTTGTGATTAAACTTGTATCTTTTGGAAAGAGCATTTCATCTTGCAAATTTGGTATGCTGCAATGCGTGCTGGAGTACTTTTCAATCTGGCAAATACTATTTGCCCGGTACATATAAAAAATAATCATTGTTTGCGATACTGAAAGAGTTCAGTGGCCATTGCAAACGCGTGTTGGAAGCAGTGAAGGGAGGAAGGGGAGCTGACATATGTTTAAAAAGACCGATTGCCCCCTCCCCCTTTCCACCTAGATCTGCCACTGCTGTCAATGGTGTAGCTCTGGTTGTCATCATCAGCTTGTGTTGATATAATTATTCTGAAGTGTATACCGTGGTGAATGCTCTGTGCACTGCATAATATAAAAAAAAAGATTAGCATTGTGCATTTTGTATCTTACATTTGCAGGGAATGGCTTTTGTACTCTCAACAATTCAAGTGCCTCAATATGTGCATTTAGTTATATATTTGCACCGAATTGTGCATGAAAATTGCACCAGGAGTATACGTTAGTGTCATATTTAATTGGGGCCTTGTGTATTACATGCTCAAATATGGGGCAGTTTCGTTACATTGTTGAATGAGTGTTTGTGTTTGAAATGCATGTGTTGGCTTCTTTGTGCAGGTTTTGCAGCAGCAGATTGAGTCTCGCAGCGTGTTGGTCAAGTCCCTTTTGAGGCAGTGTGAGGCGCTGTGTGCAGCCGGTGGTCCACCATCCCATGCAGCAGCAAACCAGGGACATAGCGCCACCTCGCTCCAGCCGCTGTTTGCCAACGATGCCCAGCGGATCCGACGTGTTGCCGCGAACCTCGAGAAGCGTTGGCATGCCCTGTGGCTCCATTCTCTAGAGTGGCAGTGCCTGCTCGAGCAGTTATTGCAGGGTTCACGGGTGAGCCTAAGTGAATTCTTGTTCATCGTGGAACTAATGTGTGTCCGCTCACAGAAAAAGAAAACCATTTGCAAAATCTTGCGTCGCCACTGTGCGGGGATGTCACCCAGGGGGCCAGATTTGTTCACCCGTTGTGTGAATGGAAAAGGAGGGTTTCAAAATAGTAAAAAAAACTCTAAAAATATATTTTCAGAAACCACAGTATCGGATATTTACAATACAAATTATATTCTGGAAAAGTATTATGTTGCCGCAGAATAGCCTTTATTTTTTTACAGGCTCAATAGCTTAAATGTTTTGAAACCTAACACAGTTTTCTTGGCTTTGTTATTATTGTGATGGGAATCTGCCTTACAGAAGCTCGGAAGAAGTTTTTGTGAATATTTTTAAACAAAGTTGGTATCATTTCTTTTCTGCAGTGCTTGAACTACAGGCTAAAGCTTTTTTCTTTTTTTTTTCTCAGCCTTCATGGAATTTTAGTTAGTTGATAAATATGACTTAATAACTGGAGGAGGAGAAAAACTTTATTCAACAGAGGAGTTTGGAGCACGCAGGCCGCCGCACGCTCACTGCGCCATCTTGCTGATAATCCTGAAAACATGATAGTTCCCCTGAGATGCCTGCCAACAGCGGTAAGTGGTAGATATAAATAGCTTGCCGTTTAAATGCCCAAGGAGGCCCACAGTGGCTCAGTGGTTAACGCTTCGCCTTCAGGAAGTGGATGTCCCTCGTTTGATTCCGCGCACTGGAGTCCTTTTTTTTATGTTTTTTCTTTCTTGCTTTTTCATATATATATATATATATATATATATATATATATATATATATATATATATATATATATATATATATATATATATATATATATATATATATATATATATATATATATATATATATATATATATATATATACATACATATACGGTGCATGACATCAATGCCGGCCGTGAAATCCAGCCTAGAGTGTCCATATATTTGCTATTGCAATAAAACATCAGTACTTATGTTTTTGTCTTTTTTATGTATCTTTGTCATGCTTGTTATTAATGCACACTGCCATAACCTATGGGTTACAGTTTACAGTAGAAGTTCCAATGTACAATGCACTACTTTAGATAGCAACCTTGTCGATTGGTTTTCCTTTCAGTTGATAGCTGTGCCGCGATGGTCTAGTGGCCAAGATACTCGGCTACTGACCGGCAGATTGCGGGATCAAATCTTAGTAGCGGCGGCAGCATTTTCGATGAAGACAAAAATGCTGTAGGCTTGCGTGCTCAGATTCGGGTGCACGTTGAAGAACTTCAGGCGGTCGAAATTTCCGGAGCCCTCCACTACAGCATCTCTCATAATGTGTGGTGGTTTTGACATGTTAAACCCTACAAATCAATCAATGTGCAGTTTTTTTTTCTCTGGTGTTTCTGTTTTTCTTTCTCTCTCTTTCATTTTGCTCTCATGAGCCATTTAGGAGTAGCGCTTAACTCTTGGCTGACAGGGTGAGCTGAAATATTATATCTTTAACTCTTTCCCTCCCATTGCCAAGCATAGTAGTCACAAGATTTTGTACCAAAATGACTGATGACGACTATACTTCCGAACAAAAATTAGTTGCAGACAGAAACTGCAACTACATTTGTCATAGTTTATTGATGCTAGATGCCACAATTGTCCATGTCGGGTAATTTGTGTCTTGACTTTCATTTTATTGCTATCTATAACTGTATCACAATTTGTTGAAGCTATCTTGGAGCTATCTTGTTTACTCAGTGAAATAATGAAACTCTATTGGCTTGAAATAATAATGCCATATTAATAAAAAAAAGAAGTCTCTGTAAGTGGAGCAAACAATATTTCTTGTAAATTTTGTACAAGTATCTTAATTTTTTACAGTAACAAAAGGTTTAAATAACATCTCGGCAGTTTTCCTGCATTCGCTTGAACATCAAGTCATGACAGAAACTGTGCCTCATTGAATCCTAGGGTCTGTGGGAGACAAACAGTGACTGTTGGTTGGGTGATGAGCCCAAGACCAAGCAGCCACGTTTGAGCTGTGAATGGGACGGCGGCAGCAGCACGGCGAGTGACAGAACCATGGAGATCGGCAACAGCAGTAACAGCGACGCCAAGGAGCCCCGCAGCAAAGAGAATCAGCCGAGCTCTGTCGTGGTGCCTGCGACTGCTGCATCTCTGCCACCCACTAGACTCGAGAAGGGCGTCATGGTCGGCCAGACTGGCATCGCAGACCTTAAGTTGGCCTGCAAAGGGGGCCGCCGCTTCGAGGTGCTACACGACGTCGGGTATTCGAGCGAGAGCTCGACGCAGCTTTCCAGCGAGGACTGCATCCGCATATACAGCTACAGCCCGGAGCTGGCAGAATCTGTTTTCCACGAGTATCGGGATGGCTTGGCGAGGAACTGTGTTGACGAAGGTGGCACCGGTGACTGCCCTGCTCTGTATAAGGCAGCTAACGAGGAGGAGTTCGAGGAAGGGGAGTACGAGGCGTCACCGCTGATCCAGTCGAATGCCTCGAACGTCGACTTCTACAAGATGACACTTCTCGAAGATGCACCATCCTCGGACTACAACAATGACGATGTCGCCAAGGCCGCAGGCACTTTGGGGCAGCTGGATGACGAGCTGATGGATTTTGCTGAGCTGGAACAGCTTGGTGACGACACAAAGGCCTGTGCAGCAAGGTGTGTAATGCTTACTTCAGTTTCCATGGACTCACTGGGATTGGAAATATTATATGCTAAGTATACTTGAATTTTGAAAGCGTTTGCCTAAGAACTTGTGACTGGGTGCTTAGTGACAAGAAGTGAATTCGGAGGGGTATAGATAAGACTTTACACATTTTTCACTGCACAATTAGTCATCACAAGGATGTGCTTCGAAAATTCACAGAGTGATCATTATTTCCCAACAACCTCTGTGAGGGAATCACATAAACAGAAGAGAAAGTGGCATCTTAACGAATGCAGTAGCTGTATTCCCTTATACACAGAATAAAACAAAGAAATGAATGAAGATCAATTGACGAATGTCTGAGTTACAGAGTTCAAAGGGTTTCAGCAGCAACAAATGGCCTAGTTAAAATATTGCACAATGTATACAAGTTGTGGTGAAATGCATAATTGATTATACCATCCAGGTAATGGTAACCAAACGGCGGTAAGCGACATGTGCGAAACACATACGTCGTTTACTTACTTACGAAATACATATGTCGTTTACACATATGGCGATGCGAGTATGTAGGATTTGAGGGTACAAAAACAACCAAAATAGCAGCATCGATAGGGACTTCGTGTCTGCGCTTAGCGGTAAAAATTTCGAAAAATAGGATGACGAAAGGTACAAACGTTTGAAATTTCTGACTTTTTAATACATTCACTTTATGGAAAACTTGACGGTGCCACAAATAGGTCGGGGAAATTGGGCATGTCCAGAATTTCGGCCGTCCGAGAAACTGGACGTCGTCTGTATAGAGTTCTCATTCCAAATTGGGATATACCAATCTACCTAAAAGCTCTTGAAATTAAGGGAAAATCTTGTTTCTAATGAAGTGCATGTTATTTATCAAAAGCTACATATTGTAAATAAAGAATTCGATATTTGAAATCTGCTCACAAAAATGCATAAGCTTGACTAGTGTTGTCAAAATCGATCCATAATTCAAAAAATTTTGAAGAGCAGTGTCTCCCTGCTGTGCTATTTCCTCATAGACGAAGTGTTCCTTAGCTGACTGCTTGCAACTTTACCCCAGTGTCTGCAATGTCGACGGCAAGTCTGATCGTGTCAGGCGCTGGCTTCAGAACTGCGAGTCGGCACCTCTGACTTCTGCCGAGGAAGAAGAAGAGGAGCCAACAGCGGCAGGAGTCAATGAGCATCACGTGGACAGTTCGTGTGATGCCAGTGGCGAGTACACAACAAACGATGAATCTGAAGAACCCGGCGATGAGTCTGATGGAGCAGCTTCATCGCGCCGTTCTTCTCGTGGCAGCAGTCAGGGCCTGGACACATCACAGAGCATGTCACTTCTCAGCAAATCCGGCACTGGCTCTGTGGAGACCGTTGTTCAGGTGTGTGCATCAACTCGCGAATCAGCCTTACCAAGGGACCATAATTTTCTGCAACTTGAAACTGAATCTCTCACAGTAGGTAGTGATTGCAAGTGTGCTTAATGTAATGGAAGTGAACTGCAAAAGTTAGGCATGTGAGAACACGTGAACATAGGGTTAAGTGCACGACAACAATTTGTTTTATGCCATTGTCACGCAGTCCATTATAAGTTAACACAAATGCTACAAATGAAGGAAAGAAGTGTGAACATAAGGGCTCACTTTTTTTGCTAGACATAATAGTAATGAAAACTAGATGACAATGATGGCAAGAAAAATATAGGGGATGTTATTAGAAGTGATAATAGTGTAAATGTGAAGAAAGAAAAGTGAAAACAAAATAACTTGCCACCGGGAGGGGCTTGACCTACGATCTTTGAATTCGAAGGTCGCAGGTTTGCATGTATGCATGCGTGCGTGTGGTGTTAATTTTGGTGAATGTAGTTGTCTCATCAGCATCGAACATTTACTAAAAGTCACTATAACCTCGTGCGTCTCTGAAATAAAAAGAATTGAATGTCTGTACCCGGATATCTGCTCCAAAACTAACTTGAATATCTCCCAAACACACCCTTTAATACTTCATAACTGCTTCAAAACTCCCCTTTTGCTGCTCTAAAGCTGCTCCAAAACAACATTATTCCTGCTCTCTGAGCTGCTTCAAAAGACTCAAGCCTGCTTCCACCTCTGGACTTGTGATTTCGTAACACCACCTGTACTTAATAGCATTCCTGGTTAACCTCTATTGAATGGCTCTTGCCGACAGGTTGGCTCAGCCCTCTCCGAAGGTGACGCAGCCACGCCGAGGGTTGTCTTGCGCCAGGGCCTGCGTAAGAAACGCTCACGTGAGCGTCCCTGGAGTGTGATCGAGCTGGGTCCATCTGGAGCTCTGCAGCTGTGCCCACACTCGACGTCCGAGACTGCTCTCAACTTGCTCTCTTCCTCATCTACCGTGAAGGCACAGAGGTAGACTTGTTTTTTTTTTTCTTTGTATTTTGTCAAAAACACAATATATTTTATAGCAACTGTATGGACACTCCAACTGTATTTCTTTTGATGCAGTGAGACCAAATTGATTATGTTGGCCTGTGTGTCGAAAGTTCTACGCGTGAGTCAAAGTGTGCAAAAGCAGCTGACAATTGTGGCTCAA
The DNA here is from genome assembly GCA_013436015.1 of Rhipicephalus annulatus. Taxonomy (NCBI): domain Eukaryota; kingdom Metazoa; phylum Arthropoda; class Arachnida; order Ixodida; family Ixodidae; genus Rhipicephalus; species Rhipicephalus annulatus. The sequence continues at coordinate 39,746 of WOVY01004317.1, forward strand.
AAAAAAAAAGGGGGGAAATGTGCCAGTGACTTTTCGTTACACAAAGCACACAGGGTTGTCCCAGAGTGGGGGCTGCGCCACTCGAACAGAAACTGCATGCTTTGATTGACTGGCCGATACCTTATCACTTTCGGTGTAGCTTGCTTTGAAGTGATAGACAGTACTACAGTCAGCAGATGGCTTATACCTTTTGTCTTGCTGTGCAGTTTGCATTGAGGCGATAGATGGCACTACAGTTGCTTTCCTTACTGCAGTGGTGACATTTTTCTTAGAGTGACATTTGAGCTACCACAGATCGGTTCAATTAGCTGCTAGCCTTACTTCATATGACATTCTCACTTATTGCTATGGCATTCATATTTTGACCCTTTCAGCAATACCGTGTTGTTTTTCTGTTTGTGTTGTGGTGCTGCAGTTAATAGGGCTACTACAAGATACAGAACTAGAAGTAGCAGCCATACATGCTCGTGAAAATGACTACACTGTGCAGGACAAAGCGCTTCGTCCTGTACATCTTTCCTTTGGTGTCTTCCCGTTTATTGTGCTTTTATTTCATCAAGTATGCATCACCAACTGGTCCAAATCGATGCTCTTTTGAAGAACGTACGAGGTCTTTTCCGTCCGTGAATATGATAATGAGGGTTTCGCAATGTTAACTTTATCACTTTCTTACTTCTAGCAGACGCAAATGTAGGAGCAGAGAGGATGGGTGTCATACTAGTATTGCAGCATTATTGAGATCGGCACATGAGGCAAGCTCCTAGTGTAGTGTGCTTCTAGACGAACAGAGATTACCAAACTGCTTCACATGTGTGACAGCTTAGGGGCCTCTCCTATGTCTGGAAAATCGTTTTCATTGTTTAGTTGTGTTAAGTTTGGCCTGGAAATTCGTCTGGGCAGACGCCATTGTGCGTAAGCCGGTCCACTGGGGAGGCTCTCAATCCCTTCGGCGCCCAGTCTGACAAACGCTGTCGAAGATTTGAGCAATTATCCAGACCATGCGACAAGCAAAGGCGAGTTCCCGTCTTTCAAATGCGGACCCTTTCGTCGTACGTTCAAGCAGCAGCGGTGCCTGATGACCTCGGTGATTCATCTAGCGACGGGAAGCTGTTGTGACCGGCGCCAGAGCTGACAGGAGAGCGGCGCTCCTTTTGATCCCCAATCAAGTAGACGACCGACTGGCTGCCTATGCTCGTCAGGCATTGTCCGTGATGGCCGGAGGAGGAGACGTCGTGTCACCAAAACACCATTAACCGTTCGAGAGAGGCCAAGCGGACCCTTTGATGTATGCTGTCAGGATCGTGGGAACTCTCGACTAGCGTCACACACACGACGAGGAAGAGCCCTGCTGGCGCCACCTTGCAGTGCAGTGTTCACGACTTAATATTGGACGTTCACGTGGACCGTGCATGTTCGTCCTCCTCACCCGTTGTCTGTGTGCTATTGGTGTTCCACTCGGAGAGAAGGAGCCCGACAGGGCTTAAAACGACGCCGCAGAGTGCCGGACGTCGCTCTGAACTATGTAACGGTTCATCCACCACGCTCATGGTTTGTGAAACCACTAACCTTTCTTTGCTGTAAATAAGTGTAAGTTGTTATGGTTGGAAGGAAGGTCGCTGGAGGATACGAAAAACAAAACAGGTTCATGACATTATTTACACTTATTTACAGCAAAGAAAAGTTAGTGGTTTCACAAACCACGAGCGTGGTGGATGAACCGTTACATAGTTCAGAGCGACGTCCAGCACTCTGCGGCGTCGTTTTAAGCCCTGTCGGGCTCCTCCTCTCCGAGTGGAACACCAATCACACACACACAACGGGTGAGGGGTGACGAGCATGCACAGTCCACGTGAACGTCCAATATTGAGTCGTGAACACTGCACTGCAAGGTGGCACCAGCAGGGCCCTTCCTCGTCGTTTGTGTGCCGCTAGTCGAGAGTTCCCACGATCCTGACAGCATACATCAAAGGGTCCGCCGCGGTCTCTTCCAGGAAGATGCTGTCTTTGTTGGCTTCTCTCGAACAGTTAACAGCGTCTTGGCGACACGACGTCTCGTCCTCCGGCTAGCAGGGACAATGCCTGGCGGGCATAGGCAGTCGGCCGGTCGGCTTGGTGATTGGGGATCAAAAGGAGCGCCGCTCTCCTGTCAGCTCTGGCGCCGGTCACAACAGCTTCCCCGTCGCTAGATGAATCACCGAGGTCATCAGGCACCGCTGCTGCTTGAACGTACGACGAAAGGGTCCGCATTTGAAAGACGGGAACTCGCCTTTGCTTGTCGCATGGTCTGGATAATTGCTCAAATCTTCGACAGCGTCTGTCAGACTGGGCGCCGAAGGAATTGAGAGCCTCCCCAGGGGACCGGCTTACGCACAATGGCGTCTGCCCAGACGAATTTCCAGGCCAAACTTAACAGTTGTCACATTTCACTTAGTGCTCATCGATTGTTGTTCTTATTGCCACTCAGCATGTGCAACATTTAGAGACAGTTTGCAGATAATGTCATTGTTTTGAGAGTCGGGAAAGTTTTTGTTTGTGTTGATACAGTAAAATAAATTTCTCTGACTCAGCAAAAATTCACACCTATGCTTTACTGTTCAGGCCTCACTTTAAATCATACCTGTTCACTTTTGTCTTTCTCTTATACATAGCCGGCCACGTACAAGCTCGGTGGGCGTTCAGAAAGACCCTTCATCACCTGAACGCCGACTGCAAAGGTCCCGTGGCCTGCGGGGATTGCGCTCTGGTTCGAGCTCCGAGGCCCTGTCGGTCTCTTCGTCGGTTCACAAGCGGCAGAAGAGTGGTGACGATAGTGAACGCCGCCCGAGACGCGCATCGACCCTTTCTTCAACGGGCACCAGCGGCTCTCTGCAGAACGCATCTTCCTCTTCTGGCACAGAGAATTACCAGGTGAGCAACTTATGTAGTATTCATAAACGCAGCCTCTGTTGAAGCTCTCCAGTTTAGATCCCTCAGTCCTTCTGCATTGGCACAAATAGTGCGCTCATAACAGTACAAGTGTGGAAGACCTGATACATTTGGCATGACCCATGCTACACACGGGACATATTTTTTTGGTTTGTGTGTGGCCAGTTTATGTGATAAAGAAATTGAGTAATTAGCACACCAGAATGTGCTGCAAAGTACTAATTGCAAGTAGCTAACTGAAATCTTAACGAAAGAAGGCAAGGGCACTCTGTGGCTCAATAACTGAATGAAAATTAAACAGGCAGAATGCTATAGCTTGAAATTTATTTTTCAGACCTCATGACAAGGCATGTCCCTATATTTTAAATGAGCCTCCTCTTGAAGTTTGTCCTTTGCTTGACCAAGTTGAGGTCCACACCACTGCTCAATCGGGAATAACATTACACTTCTCTGTAACTGCAGCAGTTTGTGGCTGATATTCAGAGATTCGTTCTTTGAGAGACGGTGCTTCTGTTGACTTCCGTGTGTCGGGTGAAGGGATTCAAGGGCAGAAAGTATGGGGGGTAGGAGAATTCCGGCCCCCTCCAGGCTGCTTCATAGGGTGTAGAGCCCCTATTATTTAGGGCTATCCACCACAACGAACTGTTTGTCATCATGTCTTGCAGCTATTTCACAGGGGACTGTTGTTCATTTTCCTTTCATGCTTTTAAAATTCGGATCATGGGGCAATGACAAGTAGGAAGTCTGGCGCCACGGTCGCCTTGAGAACAAAGTCGTAAGATGAGGTAAATTGCAGCATTTGCCAGACTTTTGCACAAAATAAGTACAAGATGTGCATTTATGCATCAAGAATATTAAAGTTTTTTTATGTAATAGATAATTGTTAATAATCTTCCTAATATTTTCGATAGGCCTTTTTCTGTTTTTATAAATGATGTTCAGTTGGTGGATTCATCGCTTATAATTTTTATGCATCCTTAACACTCTGGTGAAGCGTTTGTGTGCCACTGTGTGCAGGACTGCCTTCCATACAGCAGCTCCAAGAGCCACCTGTTTTCGCGAGCGCCCACCCTGGCCCATGTAGAGGAGCAGAGCTCAGTCTCAGACCAAGTGTGGGACGATTACCAGGTGAGTCGCTTTTGCAGTATGGGATAGTGCTCCAAGACGGTCACTATCGGCGACAATGAAGCCTCGCACGAAACACTTAGCTTATAAAAGTTGGTAATTTAATTTCGCTTGGAATCCAACATACTGGCAGGCAAACTGTCGTTGTATGCATGATATTCGAGTTCTTGTTCATTCAAGGTCTCGTTTCCTGATATAGTTTAAACAGTGTCGCTAAGTTCACATGACCTTTAGGTTGAGAGCAGGCCACACTGTATGTGTGCTGGCTGTGTAGCTTTGATAAGCCGCCAGTATAACTGTTGGTGTCATCCATTGGCAGATTCAGAGCACTTCCGGTAATGCTTTCCTCTGCACCATGCAGAGCAAGTCTATTCTATAGGCAGATTGAGAGTGCTCCTTGTATGTTCCATTGGCAGATTTGAAGCAGCTTCGTTGAGAGATCCACTCCCTAGAGCAACTTTTTCTACTCCGCGAAAATTGGCGGATTCGACCAGGAGTCACAAGTGTCCCCGGTGCCTTAAAATGGTGTCAACCTTGGGCACGCCTACAGATACCGGTCGCATCAGTTGCGCCTCACATCAGAGCTCTCATTTTGCTATTTTGCTAGTGTAGCGTCGCTGTGCTCAGTGTGCCCACTCATGCAAGAAGAGAGACGCGTGCATCCGGTTCCGTTCTTATGCTGCCATTTGCTCCAGAGGGAGCGCGCGTGTTACATTCGTAGCTTCCCTTCTGTTGCCCTCCACCAGAGTGGAGTGCTCTGGCACAAAGTTCGTCGACCACTCCAAATCTGCCAAAAGATGACACCATGTATCTGGAAAAAAATCTCCTGTGGAATGATCTCCTTGTGCTGATAAATTGTCATAAGAGTGGAAGCTTGGGCTAGTTGGTGCGTAGTCATATTTGCAAGATGTTTCAGCGCGTGAACAAAGGAAAAAGGACAGGGTAGATAGAAGGAGCGCTGACTTCCAACTAACTTTATTTCACAGAGTGGCAAGAATATATACTGCTAAAAAGGATGATAACAGAGCATGAAGGTAAAATGCGAGCCTAATCTACACATCAGTAAGAAAACACGTGTGACAGGTCCTCTATTGCCTCAAAGCCCAGCTAGGTAATCACGTTCAGCCCGTGATAAAGCAATCGATGATGTGCTTACACATTTATCTCCTAGCAAGTGTATTTTTTTGGCATCGGTAATTTCTCGGGTAAGCTGGTTGGTGGTGCCTTGCCAAGCTGGTGCCTTGCCAATATTGAGCACTGATCAAAGAGAGGGGTGCACCCACAATCTTGGCAATGAATGCCAAGATGCTCTTGTACCACATTGTGCACATTGTTTTGGTGTTCTCGGAGGCGGTCATTTATGCACCTGCCGGTTCGCCCGACATAGATGCACCCACACGTCAGTGGAAACAAGTAAACGACTCCCACTGCACATGGGACGTAGCGTGTCCTGTGCGCGACAGAGCACGAGGCAGAATTTGCACGAGGTGCATTGACTCGTTTGCAAAGCCTCTGCAATTTTTCCGGTGCAGAAAAAAAACCACAAGAACGTTGGCGTCTCGAGCAATCTTTTTTAGCCTGTGTGATACGTCGTGCACGTAAGGCAGTACGACAGGCCGGCTCTTTCTGACACTGCTTCGCTTATCCGGTTTGTCGCCTTGTTTCAAGACAGTAACCAGCTTTGGTAAGCCGCTCTACTAGTAGAGCAAAGTTGTGGTGTACCATGTGGGTGCAGGACTTTTTTAAGGCATTGACAAGGCAGAGGTTAGCGATGCCCCGCTTGACCAATTTAGAGTGAACTGCGCTGAAAGGCTGAAGTGGCTTGCCGCTTCTTGGTTCATACATCCAGCAAACATGTCTAGATTCTAGCAAAAGCTTAAAATCTAGAAACTTCAGGTTGTTATCAGTCGGTGATTCATGGGTTAGAACTAGTGGTTTCAGGCACTCTCGGAAAACAGTCAACACGTCAGAGGAAACGGTCTGAAAATTTTGACTATCGCATTTCAACTACGCTAAGTAATCGTCGCGTTCAATCTCTGCAATATCCTTCACATTTTGCAAGCTTAGGCGGATAGTGCAATTGTTTCAAAACACACCTCCAGACGATCATGTTTGGTTGGAACCCACCTCCATCTAGATAATAAATTTTGTTTAATAAATTTATTGTTTTATGACCATGATCATGTTATGTGACATTGCGACAGACCATCAGATTTCTCAATGAGTTAAGTTGGCATACAAACACTTACCAACCAAAAAAAAAAAGCAATAGTACATCAGTAGAATAGTACTGTCACGTGCGCAGTCATTTCTTCCAAAAACTTCAGCCGATTGGAATACTCTACCATCGTCTTTAGTGAACATATGTGGTTCAATTCTTTCAAACATCCTCTTGTGAACATGATGTAGAATTGTGAAATTGTGCCATTTTTTTTTCTTTTCTTTCTTTTGTTTCTCTCCCTGTGTTCAGCCCTTGTACTTTTTTTATTATTAGATTCATACCTGAATTTGGATAGAGTGGTACGTTTTGTATAAGCAGTGTTTAAACCAGTGTTATCCTATACTTTTTGTCTTTACTGTGCTCATTGATTGTTCATGTATGTTCTTTTTTCCATCTCTCTTTGTACTTGTTCCGTGTGTCATATAATCATGTACTTTCCCCTCCCCTTCATAATGTATTGTATGTACCCTGAGAGTATTTCAAATAAATGAATAAACAAAGTCTAGATACAAGAAATTTTGCCTCCTCATGTGCAATGCAGGACCCACCCTACTTCAGCGAGCCCTACTCTGAGCAGACTGCCGACGAGGACCAGATGAAGAAGCTGCTGGACTTTGGAGACGACTACTGGGCTTTCATTGGGAGCCCATCAGACACTTCCTCCCTCAGTGGACAGCCTAGAGAGCTGCCTAGACGATCCCCTCACAAGGGCCGCCCGGCCACTAAGGTACTTTTCCAGTGTCCTCAAACGTCAGCCCACAATTAGGCATTCTCAAGCAGTTATACCTCGGTGTAACAAAAGTGTGTTTGTTGCCTATTTTACCTAGGCTTGTGTGAATATTGAAGCACTTTGAATTTTCAAACAAATATCATAGTATTTCAAATTCGCTTCAATCTGAATTAAAATTATTGAAAATTTCGATGTATTCGAAATCAATGAATAAGTGTGCAGTCCACATGTAACACTCCTGTGAAGGTGGTTTCATTGCAGTGGATGAGTGCTATACCATGAATGCATCTGACTCTGGGAAGTTTGTGCTGTCATAAAGCTCCACATCAAAGTTAAATTGACTTATTACCCTTACATCAGTTCACTGCGTGAATAGTAAATTTTTGATGCTAACCAAATTCAGAAAACTGTGCCCACACATACCAAGCACATTTTACCAAATTCAGAGCAAATAGTGATTTGATTCGAATAGTGTCAAAGTAAATTTATATCGCATTTGATAAAAAAAAAGTGAGCATATTTGTCATGACCCAACCAAACTGCTCAGTATTTTTTCTTATTTACACAAAGCATGTGCAAATGTCATTCTTTTGCTCCAAAGGAAAGTGGAAGCAACTTTTTAATAGTACAGTAGAACGCTAGTGAAAGCATATAAAATGCATTAAGTTTAAAAATGTACTGTACTTGGAACATATAAGCCATTATAATGAGCCTTTAAACTTAAAAATGCTGAATCGATGTGAGAGTATTATGTAGACTCATGTGAAAAATGAATTTCAGGTTCGAAGTGAATTCGATAAGAATACTAGTATTGGTCGAATAATTTCGAATCGAATTCTAATAGTATGTATATCGCATATTATCAAGAAAGTGGGTGTATCTGTCATGACCGACGAAATGTTTAAAAAAAAATTCGGACAAGGCTTGTGCACATGCCATTTTATTACTTCAAGGAAGCGCGATTTTAGTTTTGATAGAATTCAAGTGGTAACTTGTAAAATATATAACTTTGCTGTAATTTGAGCATATAATTTGGTATAACAAGCTTCTACACTTGAAAAATGAGTTAATTTGAGGGTAATATTTTCATTTATGCTTGAAGTGCGAGTTTCACAGCAGTGTGGGTTTTTTTTTTTTTTTGAAAAAGTGTTTTTACAGTTTAGCACTAATTCACTGCAGTGAAACCACCTCTACAAAGAATTTTATATCAATTAATATGCATTTAATAAGGTGCTCTTACGGTTTAGCACTTCTCTGATGTAGGAAAACCACATTTACTGTGGTATACATGTGGATTAATATATTTCTATTCGTTCATTTCAAAATTTTAAATAATATAAGTTTGATTAGAAGTGAATTCAAATACTGTATTATTCATTTGAATATTCGTACAAGCCTAGTAGTATGCTCATTTAAGTTTGAAATAAGGCTTTTCAACAGTCGAACTTACCGGCAAGAGGTGTATTCGTTCATTTTAAATACTTTTAAATTTCTAATATTCAAAGTGCTGAAGTATTTGCACGAACCTGGTATTACACTTCTTTGTACTTTGTGGAGAAGGTCAAATTTCAGGATAGCATTCAGTCCACTAATAAAGTAAATTCTTTATGTTACAAACTCTATGTTTGTGGAGCTCTGAGTATACGTTGGCGCACAGAAAAGACTGTGCATGCATCGTGCCGCTGCAAATGATGCCAGCTTTTGCACTCTTTTCTGATCTTGCAACACTTTTTCAACAAATCATCTTTATTGTTCCACCAACCGCCTTATGCACTTTCACTGTTGTTAAATACCAAGGGTCAGACAACGTAGCAACCTGGGCACTGGGAAGTATTATCAATACATATTTATTTCCTTCACGAAACAAAACACAGACTTGACTCAACTGGCAAGCAATAGTGTATATGTACACTATTAAAGGGTGTAGCGGCGAGAGAAGAGACGTGAGATGACGTCGAAGGCGGCCGATGGGGCCGTGCCGATCTCGCCACATTATTCCAGGCCTGAAGCGGAGCCACGTCAGCTACCAGCGTCCGCCACGCCAGGCGTGTCAGCTCGTTCTCATTCTCGCGCAGCTCGAGCTTGCATCCGCTGCGCGAGAGGCGCGGGCGAGAGGTGCGGCGCAGTGATCAAGAAATGATGGCGATGATGATGGCACTACAAGGGAAAAGCTGCATACTAATCACGTTTGGATTTTGTCACTTACAAAAAGCATAGCAGCTTACATTTGCATAACACTGCTGGTAATGTACAGTTCTAACTCCTCTTGACAGACTGGGGCAGTGCTTGAAGATGGTTTTTGTATCCACTTGATGTTAAAGGGCCAGTAATATGAATAGTGTTCATTTCACTGCTCCCTTTAACAGTGGACTGTATTATACTGTAACATATTAACTCGAAAATAGGCCGGGCACCAATATAGTTCGGCCCCTACCTATAGTTCAGTGAATTGTATGGGACAGCTAGCCAAGAAGTCCACCTTTCCGTTATCCTACCTAGAGTGTTCTGCGGGAAAAAAAAAATAATCGAATATAGGTCGGTCAATGTTTTTTTTTTTAATTTAGAAACAGAAAAACTGAAACATAGTACATCTTCATTTACATATGTTAGCGCCCTAATGGCTGCCAGGGCTGTCATCTTCTCAGATGCGCAAAATGTTCTTGGCACCAGATTCTTCGCAAGCATCCGCGGCTTCCCAAGCGACGTCCTTGCTGCCGATTGCTGGGCTGCGAAGAGCACGGCGCCGCCTCTTGCATGCAAACAGACAGTCCTGCTGCTTTCGCCAACCACTAATCAACTTCTCATTTATGCAAAACTCGTTCTGCGTGGCACGATTGCTCGATTCCTTGGCAAATAGTATCACTTGGCACTTGAAACCACCTGAGCAGTTCTGCCGACCTGACATTGTTGCAACCACGCACAAGCAAATAGTGGTGGGGGTTAGAAGAAGGCGCCTAATTTCTGCAGCTGGGTAGGGAGCACGGCGCAGCGCCTAAAGCAAATGAGAATCGTCAGCCTGTCAAGCCAATCGTACAACGAACAAACCACGAAGTGGCAAGGCCTCAGGCCAGTGCGACTGCACGCTGGAAGGCAGTGTCGGAAGCACGGCTAGCAGGCTAGGGACTTCACTGCCTATGCCTAGGGAAATCATGGTTTTCATCACAAACATGGTGGAGCGGCTGCAATGCGCGGGGGTTCGTAAAAGGCAGTACGTAGCTATTGCATCAATAACTTTTTTTCAATCACTTAGGTAGTTGGAATGAGGGGGGGGGGGGGGGGGGAAGGCCTTTATTTTAGATTTTGTGGTATATAGTGTGCGTATGCAGCAGGAACCTCTTGATAAACAGTGGGCGCGGCAGTTGAACGCCATAAGCTTGGTGCTCTTCGTTTGTTTGATTGTGAATATAAGTCAAAATTTTTTGGTCACGGATATAGGTCAATAGCTGGTTATGAACAACATCTCCAGGAAAAAAAAGGTCGACTTGATTCGATTAAATACGGTATATACCGACATCAGTAGCCAGCATCAGTACACAAACATTTTATTTGATTTATTGCTTATTGAAGTTCTCTATACAGCTAACTGGTAGTGTGCACAGTGTTCATATGATAACTTTAATTTTGGGCAAAATATTACTGATTTCATGGTCATTTTTCATTTTCTCTTTAGCCTGGAGGCACTACAGACTTTGACTCGGACTCGGACATAGAAGACCTGCACCACCTGTTGGGCCAGAGCACTCGCGCCTACACCTTCATTCGCAGTAGCCTGCAGAAGATTGCTGCCTGCAGCAAGGAGTCTCCGCGGGTGCCTCGGGAGAAAATGTCACCACCCAAGTTTGTGAGTGCTCGTACCCCTCTTGGGCGGGTTATCATGTTTTTTTCGTAAGAAAGAAAGGCACCACTTTCTCTCTTTTTGTAAGTACTGAAACTAAACGAAGCTTTAAAGAGTGCAGGCCTGTTATTATGCCCAGGCTATGATACCATTATAGCAAGCTCAGGGAACACCGTCACTGCACTTCTGGTTTGTCTGATACAATAGTTCTTTTTTACTCCGACGAAATTTGTGTCAGTGCAAATGTAATTACGAGGTACTGCTATGGGAGAAAACAAATGGACAGGATAAACAGGATAAGGACGAGCATTCGTCTCTATAGTTCCTGTTCCGCACATGGGTTTTTTTGCACAGCAGTATGCCCAGCTTGGCACTTTAATAATGCATGTAAACATCCTTGCTTGAAAGGGTGATGCACCATGTGTGCAGCTAAGCAGTGCCATGTTGACCATGCATTCCGCAGGCGGAGCTGGTGGCCACCTGCCAGACCAACTTGCACTGGTTGAAGATGATCCGCATCCACCTCCACAATGGAGAGGACTCGCCTGAACTGCAAAGTGAGTGCGGTGCATTGCTGGTTTGCTTGCATGCTGCTCCTTATGTTGCGTTGCGCAGGAAGAAATCAATAAAACGCACGCGGTCTTTTATTCATTCACCAAGACAGCACAAAGGCAAAAGTCATCTAGTGGGGCTATTTCACATCTTTTGTTTAACGAGAGTTCACTTTATTTTATATCACATGAACTCTCACTTGCTTTTTAGCCAAGTTTGTACAAGTTTTTGAGTGTGGAAGTGGCGACATGGTTCACAAAAAACCTGACGCTCGCTGGTGTACAAAAATGGGGGTTGTGCACATATAAGCCCTCAAAGGTGTACTGGTCACATGCATATCTGTATGTGCCATTTTTCATTACCGAATGCTCCCTCAATCGTGGATTTGTTGGCAATAAGCTGTTTATGATATGGAAAGCATATATTTTAATCATTGATTCATCATCTCATGTTGTTGTCTTTCATTGGTGCATATAATTTTTCTGTCATGACTGTTGCTGGTAGCAACAGAGCTGTTTCAGATGCACAAGTGAAGGTCCTGTTCTCAGCATGGAGGAATGTGTACACCTTGGTGTACACATTGTCTACTCCTATTTCTGTAAAATGAAATAAATACAATCGAACATAAACATATCGAACCCACATATGTAGAATTTTCGGGTATATCGAATTCATATGTTGTCCTCTTGAAATTCCTTTGTAAAAGTATAGAAATTCGCACGTTTATACTGAAAGGTATTTTTACCTGCCTTCAGATACGTATATTGAACGCCGCACGAGCTAGAAGGTGTGCTTCGGCAAATGCCGCGCTCCATGATATCCGTGGCGGTGTGGCTCCGCGTGCGAGTTGGAAGGTGTGCTTTGGCACTCGCAGCGCTTGGCAACCTCCGCTTGGCACCATGGCTCTGCCAAAACTTGAAACGCTCAAAAAAAAAAGGCAAAGGCAAGAGGCCTCGGACGACACAATCTCTAACATGCGGAACAGCTTTTTTTTTTCCGTTTCTCTTTCTCTCTCTCTCTCATTCTTTCTCCGCGTACCAGTCGGCAGGAACGAAGGAGCCGATATACTCCTCCTTTATTTCTTTGTTTTACTTTTTTGTTGATGTTTTGCAAGCGCCTAAACCAAGAAGTTGCGATGTTGTGGAAACGCTTTTCACCGGCTGGAGCAGATGACCCTCGTTTGCTTGGCGCTAAGTTGGCCTGCTCCCCGAAAGCAAAGCGAAGAGTTCTGAAACTGAAAAAGTATCTATAAACGTCGTGCTGAACAGCGGCGATGTAGCGGCGGCTTTTGGTGGTGCCAACGCATGTTTTAGACTTCGTTGGCGCATTTTAGGGCTCTGAAAATGCATCGAAATGTTAAAGATTGAGTTTACTGCATAGAAATAAATATCTGAGCCTGGAATTGCATCGTAAAATTTTGTTGACGCGGGGCGATCGAAAAAACAGTGTTTGTTGTGGGGACAATATTTATGCATTGACTCCTATGGACTGCTGACGAAGAACGTGAATTTTTCGTTGAAGCGGCATTCGTTGTTGTGGAGTTAGACTGTAGCCCACTGAGCCATCTCCGTGAGCTACATAGTATTTCAAATTGGCATGTAAAATGGAACAAGTATGCCTTATTTTATCTGACTGAAAAGAAATGTCAAAACTTTTTGAATTTATGTACGTTCATGTGCAGACTCCAAGTGTGCAGTTACTTCTTTAGTAAAATGTGTGATCTTTCAAGGGTCAGACATTTCATGCGCTTTAAAGGCACAAGCTCTTACTGAAAATGAGGGCTTCACTAGGTAAGTCTAAATGTGACAATAATCTGAAATGACAATTCTGGGTATTATTACAAGGAATAATATTGTAAACCCTTCTGAACTAAAGTTATGCTTTGAAAGGGAAAGAGGACAACCACCAGTGTTCGAACCCTGGACCAGGACGAATTTTTCAGCAACTAAGAGGCTTTTCTTTCTGAAAAACTCGTACGGATTTCCTTGTGGCTTCTTGCTACTAACAAGTGGTGGTCTTTTTTTCTTTTTGTAACCCTTATGCCACATTGGGGGTTTCTGTAGAACTCATTTGCAAGTTTCTATGTTGAACTTTTCCAAAGGTGTTAATGTCAAGCTGAGATTTTGGTATGCCCAAAGATAGTTTGTAATTGTATCAAGATATAATACAAAATAATGATAGAATGAATATATTGACATAAGATACCACCAGAGAAAATGTATCCAACGCAATACTTGACATTTGTTTTTAACCTCTTGAGGGTCAATATTTTTTGTGATGTGCACCCCACAAATGTGTATTTCTTTATTGCTGAAACAAATTTTTCAGACAAATCTATTTCATTAAAAACATTGGTCAAAAATTTGTTCCGTGACCATAAAGAGACAAATACGTAATTTGTGTTGTTACATACACTTGGTTCATCCGTGAGTAACAGTAAGATGAATTCTGTAAAAAACTTTTATGTCTGTTGAAAAGCTATGCATTGAAATACAGTCAACTGCCGATTTCTCGAACACCCAAATTTTCAGACATTCCCGATAATTCGGACATCTTCGCGGCTCCGACAGGAGCCTCATAGAATCAATGTATAAGGAAGTCTGAAATTTCGGATGCTCGAACCCCCCGGAGTCCAATTTTCCAGACTTTTTGACGCGACGGAAGGTCGGAAACCATCACTGACCTCCAGTGGAAACCACCACAACTGCGTCACACGCGATTACGATCATATCAATCAGCGCGCTGGTCTACTGTGGTGGTACCTGTTGCTTGGGCTCGTTGATCGTTAGCGGAGAAACACACACGGCCTCGGAGATTCCTAACACAGGCCGTGTTTATCATGCAAGGGTGCCTCGCTAACAATCAAAACTATCCACCTGGAAATTTTTTGGCGCCAATAAAGTTCCTTTCGCTCTAGCTCTTGTGCGTGCCACTCTGGCTTCCCGCGCAGCGCTTCACCACTTCGAACTAGAACTAACCGTCACACCGATTTGGTCTGGCCACGCTGGCTATCTTGAATGTTTACCAGCGCCACCTCCGGAGTACCCAAGGCACCGTCATCTGCCGTCCCGCCGTTTTGTTTAGGCAGCCCACATGGTGTTTAGCTAGCCTAGTGCGTGGTTGTGCGATCGTGTGAAGTGTGCTCTGCAACGCTGAGCCTAGGTGCTTCGACGCTCGTCAGCAAACTCTTTTGTTCACATCGTGAGGATTTCGCTTGCCTGCGATGGCCCCCCTCCGCCTTCGTCGTCCTCGCCGATGGCATCAAAGCGCGGAAAACAGTACCATCATCATGGACGATATTATCAACGACCTCCGCTCTGCTGGTGCTTTCATGCCCACGGAAATAACTTTTGAGCGGTTCGTCGACGCTGACAACAAGCTCGACTTCTGCGCAGAGCTAACCGACGACGAAATAGTCAGGTTATGGCGGATTCAGACGACTCCGATGTCGAAAAAGAGGAACCAACGCCTGCGCCACCTACGACCGCCGAATTGATGTGAGCATTGATGGCATGACCCTTGCTCAGATCGAAGCGAATGTGACCACATGCAAGCAGAACGCCGTTCAAACAAGGATCAACAACGACAACGACAGTGGCTGCCGTGACGGCACCCACTGTCGGCTGCATGCATTTTTTTTTTTGGCAGCTCTTTTCAGAGCCACCCCACTGATGCTTTGGCAGAGTTCCGGAAGTCTGGTACTTTGACCTTGACCCTCTTGATCCGAGAAATATCAATGAAATGGTGCGTTTTTTGCTTGCATTGAAAGTTATCAGTAAAATAATGCTTTTTTTTTTTGCTGGCGTTCATTTTTTCAGACTGCCCGAATTTTCGAATGGTTTTTCGCTCCCTAGAGGATCTGATAAATCGGCAGTGGACTGTATATGTTTGTGTAGTCCACAGGCATGCAAAAATTAATGCACGAGATGGCGTTAACTTGAAAGCATAGGGGGTGGGAAGAAAAGCTGCTTTTGATTCAGTCAGCATTGTCTCGCTGTGCAGTCTTTAGGGATGTCATTCACTTATAATCATCTGAGTCTTAACTTGTTACTCCGTGCAAAAGGGTCTGACAATTGCTGAATCAGATTTTCATTCAGCCATAGCCTCCTTTATTTTCTGTGCCTGCGCTTTGCCGCCGGGATCAAAGGGAGCCGACCGTCAGGCTGAGTTCCCGCAATCACCACCAGGCGGCGCTGCCTTCCCAGAACCGGCAGAGCCTGTTCACTGACTCCGGTGCTACCGCTGGCACTGACGGGTGGGTCCTTCGTTGCGCGTTTGTAAGCGCGGCAAGCTTAAAAAACAAAAGTGTGATACCACTCCCGTGTGCCACTTAAATATTTAGGAGAGAACATATGCAAGAGAGAAAGAATAAGTACGCAAGATAGCACATTGAACAGAACACCATACTTTCAAGGAAACGGTAGAGAAACTTGTTTATTGCGTATCAATTCATTCGCAACCTGCGGAAACGAACAAGAGGGCGTCGATCGAAACGTTCCTCACACGCACACAGTCTGACGAGCTTTAGTACCCTCGTTGATACTGTTCACAAGCAGCAATCACTTTTTCTTTTTTTTTGTCGCAACTCCTCGTTGCTTGGAATTTTGTGGAATGAAATTCCTACTTCCTTCTTTTTGCTTGAAGACTTGCAACCGGGCACGCAACAGTACGCCATCGCACCTGACGCGGGTCATCACAGCCAAATGAACCACGGAGACTTGTGTGCGTAGGCCGCTGCACGAGACAGAAACGAGAGAAACCGTAAACTAACATTCCTGATTACTTAGCGAAATTCGCTGATAGGTGCGCGGAAAAGCCTCACGAGAAAGAAGCGCGAAAAATGATAGCAAAGCATGAAACCGGCCCTGCAAACACGAGGTGCAAACGACGTTGTTTGTTTACACGCACTCACTTATTGCCGCGTGTCATCTGTTCACGCAACACAATGAAGCAACAGTTAAATATCATACTTGCTGAAAGTACTACGCTGCGAAGATAGGTGCGCGGAAAAGTATTGTCAGAAAGAAGCGCGAAAAATGATAGCCGCGCTTGACAACGGCCGTGCAAACGCAGGGTACAAACGACGTTGTTTGTTTATACGCACTCAGTTAATGCCGCGTGTCATCTGCTCACGCAACACAATGAAGCAACAGTAACAATTATACTTGCTGAAAGTACTACGTACCGTTTTGGTCGTAAATAATTGGTGTTGCAAACGTATGCGACACGAACAAAGGTTTCCTGGAGATGCGTCGCCGCGGCTGAATGCGCCGACTCGATTCTGGGATGCGAGCGCCCCTGGCGGACAGCAGACGCAAAAAGAGAGGAGGATGCGGGAGGTGGCCGAACGGGCCCGGCGGACTGACTGCGCGGGCACAGAAAATAAAGGAGGCTATGATTCAGCAGTCTACTCGCTTACAGCAGAGATATTGGCGTATACTTTCATAGTGAAAGCCATTTGTGCGGGTGAGCCCATTGAAGAAGTCTGTGTAGTTGTGAGTGCATTCAGAAAGCAAAAACAAGTCCAAAATTTATATTAATCCTTTGTTTTATTGACAATGAGATCGAAGCAGTTTTTCTGAGACTCCAAAACAAGAAGCATAACCACAGTACCATTGTTTGTGTCGGTCAGCACCTACACAAGATCAGGTGTAATCGGGTATTGGAGAGCAATAAACCAGCAAGAAACAAATAAGTCACCTGTTGAAAGATTCTGAACTGGAAACCACGAGTTTCGCGGGTGCTACAAGCAGGAACCGGCCAAAAAAAAAAAAAAAACTATCTGGTGCAACGCTGTAGTAGAGCGTAAATAAAACAGCCAAGCCTGCTCGGAACATGCGGCACGGTCACCACGAAAGCTGAAAGAGCTGCCTTTCAGGGCCTTCTTTAAACACTTTTTGGGTAAGTACTACAAACACACTTCCAGGATACCCACTACGCCATTAATTATCATAATTTTTGTGTTGTGAGGCTGTCTCATTGTGTCCTTGGTTTTTTTATTTACTTTTTTATTTTGTGCAATACAGTTAAACCTGAGTATAACGAAATTGCTAAATTCTCGGAAAATTTCATATAGAGAGGATTATTTTACATGCAGGTTTGGCACAAAATTTGGAAAGTAAATGCGCAAATTAAACAAAAGGGGGACTAAAGGCAGAGCTAACCCAAAACACTCATTGATTGCTGTCGCATTAAAACTGCGTAATTATTATGATAGCAATTATATGGACGCTCTCTACGGGTTTTTGCCGTCGCCGCCGTGTTCCGTAACAAGTCCGAATTGATAACATGCCCCCGTGCATCGCAACTTTCGCGAGCGGGTAAAAGCGCGCAAGCGCTGCTGAAGCTTGAGATCAAATTAGTCGGCACATACCTATCGCCTGGAAAGTGCATAAGATAACGTCTTCCGTGTGTTAGAACTGCGGTCGAATGCTCAAACAGTAAGTGAACCACCCGTCTTGAACGAGGATGAAACAATGCGGGGAGAAGGGGAGGGGAATCGCTCGAGTAGCAATAATGATCTTGGATTTTAAGGGGGGTCGCGATCGCTGGCGCGCTTGCTATCTTGGCGAGTATCAGTGCAGTTTCAACGTGGAGGGACTGTGTGAAAAGAGCACTTCTCCCTGATGATTGATTGATATGTGGGGTTTAAGGCCCCAAAACCACCATATGATTATGAGAGACGCCGTTGTGGAGGGCTCCGGAAATTTCGACCACCTGGGGTTCTTTAACGTGCACCCAAATCTGAGCACACGTGCCGACAACATTTCCGCCTCCATCGGAAATGCAGCCGCCGCAGCCGGGATTTGAACCCACGACCTGCGGGTCAGCAGCCGAGTACCTTAGCCACTAGACCACCACGTCGAGGTGAGCACTTCTCCCTGGAGCGACCGTATTTGCTCACACCAGCTTTTTGTTTGAGTTCCGCTTTATCGGATCGAAAAGAGTTGGCTGCCAGTCTTACTTCTTATAACATTACATTTTTTTTTTCGATTTGTTATCGCGTTCATTGCATTCCATTCAACGCGCCGCCGTGTTGTTTATTTTATTTTGATTGATTTATTTATTCGGGCATTTTTCACGAAAATGCCCACGAAGGGGGCAAAAGGAGACAGCCAGAACTAATGGGCTAATCGCGAAGGCTACCAGCCTGCGAACTCGCAGCAAAAGACGGAAGTGCATGATCAGTCGACCTCCGAATATCCGGCGTTATCGTTGTCTCGGAGAGTTTCCACCAGCGCCTAATCTGACATGCCTTTGGGGTTGATGACATGGTTGTCCGAAATCAACAAGTCATAGTTTCGCCGCGAGAACGAAGCAATGCGATAGCAACAACTTGGAAATAACGCTCAGAATGGCAAGCAAATCGAAACAGGCAGCGCGCTACTCGCGCACAAATGACACACGAAAACAACACACTTAGAACGAGAGCGAACTAACAACGTTTACCGCTTGAAACTCAATGCGCTGTTTAAACAAAAATGAGGCATGAAAAATAATCACAGGTACAGATATGAGTGCGAACCAACAATGTGCCCCAGTTGTTACTTTGCTGTGTTCGAAGAGCGGACTCTTTTCTCAAATGGTGCCTGTCCTGCGAGCGAAGTGATCTTTGTGCGCCTGGCAACTAAACGCAATCGTTCTGGTCAAAGTCGAAGGCGCGCAATTCTCTTCACCGAAGGATAAGCACCCCTCTCCCCCCATTCGCTGGGTAAAGTACGTAGCAGCGTGGCCCCGCATATGTGACGCTGACTAAAAGCGTGGCCACAGAACACCTATCATTTTAGAGAACGGAAGCTGTACCTTTGGGCTGTTGTATCAAAATAACATGCAAATACGTAGCGGCGGCATACTAAACTGCAATACCGCGAGGCCAGATGGCGTTGGTAATACTATCATCATCAATAAACAGATGCAATTTTTTTTTTTTTTTTGCTGCAGGTGGGGGTGGGGGGCTGCGTCGAATGTTCGCGCTGCTCGCTTCCTCTGTTGTTTTTTTTTTTTTTTTCGTTGCCGAATCGCGTTTCCCGTCTGTAATTATCGCCAGGGGACCTAGCTGGCTTGACTGGCTAAAACAACGTCAATCAAGTAAGGTTTGCATCGTTTATTGCGAGTGTCCAAGCCGGTACAATCAATGTATACGCTCGGGTCCGAACAAAACATGTCACTCATACATATCGAAAGCTTTCAACCCATGTGTAAAAACTCTTGAAAGCTAACAAGCATATGCATATAACTGAACATCGGAATCGCTGAATGAACGTCGCTCTCATTGTGTTGCGGCGCTCGAGTTTAATAGCGTGGCTTCAAGACAAGGGTCCGATTCTGCCGTCAGATGCAGCGTTTGCCCCGTAGTGTTGATCTTAAAATGAATGCATGATGTGGAATCGGGAAGGAAACTTGCACATTGCCGATAGATAGCTCACGCAGTTAGAGCAATGTAGTTTTGCTAAATTTGTTAAATAAGCAATTGCGAATGTGTGCATCTCTGAATCATTCTTGCTCTGCAATGCTACATTGAGTACTTCACAATTCTGCAATGTCGCTTCGTGTCGAGAGGGTAGGCACTAGTTTTAATACTCAGCCGTGAGCCCATATCATAGGTATTATGTATTTAGAGGATGGGCCTAAAAATATCTCAAGCTTGCTACGTTTATTGTTAGAGTTGAGTTACACAGTTACCACAGTTAGAATTTCTCGTCGCAGGTAATGTCCATTCTGCTGAGTATGCAGCGAACATGTATGCTAAAGGGACACTTATGAGGTGTGTGCTTACAGATCGAAAAGGCCCAATTCTAAAAAAATAAGCTTCTGGTATGCATTGTAAAATTTTGTTGTCTGTACATCTTTGTTGGTACTCTTACATCACACTATCTGCTCAGCCCTGAGCACAATATCTTTTTTTGCATAGACATATTCATAGAACTTGAGTACTCTCTTGCAAGCAAGCACTCCTGAAATCAGTTGATGGTACATGATGTGAATCTGTCCAAATACTGGATCAATAAAGGTCACATTTATTACACACTTGTTATTGTGTTTACTTTTTCATTATACTTGTGCTTGAAAGCTGAAGTTGTTTTCTTCCTGCTACTTTTAGAGGTTAGGACTTGAAATACGTACTATCTTGCAGCGTGGCTGTGGATAAGTCAAGATCATGTATGTTTCAACTACCTGTGCAATTTCCTAGATTTTTTAAATGACTGTAGTGCACAAGATTTCACTTGGTAGTGGTAGACACTATAGCTATAACAACTTCATTTAAACAAAAGCAGATGTGCTCAAAGAAATCTGGGACCTTTCTCTGCTATAAGAAAAAAATAACAGTACCACATCCAATGAACACAATCTTGCTCTTCACGACAGCATTCCAACTTTGATGAAGTGGTGCTGCAGGTGCTCATCACCTTTATGATTTATTATTTTAGGAGCCTATTGAGCATATGTGCAAAGCTAAAGCAATTGAGTGCAGCCTTAAGAGCTTTGGTGTTTATTTTTTGTAAACTTGTATGAGCTAAACACAGTTAATTAAGACAAAACAGTTCTAGGTGTTGTTGGTAAACTGTCACAAGGCACAACTAAATGTTGGAAAGTCTGTTAATGCCCATCATTGTGGGTGTGTTCATTATGTAGTGCAAATAATAATTTCCGACGATTCACATGCCAACTATGAAGTGATCGTGAGTCGTACAGTAGTGGGCAAATTTAGATTGATTCTGGCTTCCAGGGGTTCAAACAAATGACATTGTAGCCTCACAGGAGACAAAACTGCTTGTCGAAACATTTGCTTTGACCCCTTATGTTAACATGTTTTTCATATTTTCAAGCTTCCATCTTTTAAGGGTCAGTTTAGTTCACCTGCACCAATCCGAACTGGTTCACAGCTGTGCACGAAAAGTTCAGAACCTGTGCGGCAGGAGTTCAGCAGTGCGGCATCACAAGTGAATGACAAGGTGCCGACAAGGTGGAATCATTATTTTTGTTCACTTCATTTAATGAGATGCAAACATCTTGGCAAAACACACCGCATTTATAGGGGTGGGTACAGCACCTACGTCTAATGCTATGTTGTTTGTTAAGCTGTGCGAGCGGCTGCACCAAACCAGCGCCGTCAGAGCAGAAGGTATAGGAAAGTCATGAAATAGTTTTGGTGCTGTACCTCTCCTGCGCTTTTTGAAATGAATGGCAAGATTTAGAAGATGCCATTGCAGCACCACTGAAAGAAATGACGAGGTGCAGCCATTTGTAAAACAGATCATGTTGTACAGGCGAATTGAACAAACCCTTAAGCACACAAGCGTCTTAGCGTTTCACCCCCAATGAAAAATGGCCACTGTGGCTGGGATTAAACCTGTGTTGTTCATCAGCGGTGCCACACAATCTAACTAATAGTGTTACAGTTTCAAGGTTATTGAAGTCTAGATTCCATGCTTCTGGCCAATCTAAAGCATCGCTCCTCAATATGCGTGGCAAAACATTCACAAATACAGCATTGCATGTGTGAGGTTCGAGATGACCTGTTGGAGTGGACGTTGAGATGTTTCAACGTGCTTGCAGAGTGGACATTCGGGGGTAGTCATCCTGTCGTTGCATGGCAGTCTGGAAAAGCAAGTAACATAACCAGATATCAATGCATGAAATCAATGCATAATCAATGCACTAAGTTTCCAATGTAAACAAATAAAATCAGTTAACTAGTAAACAGCAGTATTTTATACATATATGTAGGGGTACCTCATAACACGTGTATCACTCAGGGCTGCTACTTCACAAGGCATGTCATGTAGCAGGTTCCTTGCCCATTGTGCACAGCTGCTTCCATGTCAGGTGGGCCAGGAGGCTGTGGCAGAGAAAGAAGTATTTGTGATTTATGTGACGCTTTCTTTGTCACTGCCATCGGCCATACCATGCTGAATGCACCGGTTCTCGTCCTTTGTCACACTATAGCAAAACCAGACCCATAATTATGTGATGTTTCTCAAACGCAACTGCAGTAAACTATTCACTACTAGGTTTTTTGCACTAATATATGGGCTAGCTATGAAGACACATGCGAGGCGACAGTGATTTATTTGCCTTCTTTTATCGCAGTGGCCTGGTTGGTGTTATCTGGTGATAGAATTTCAGAATTAACTATTGAGTCAGCGACTGGTTTCTACGTGAAGCCATGCATGCGGCAAGTAACGCACGTTTTTCCGGTTACAGATTGATACGTTCAATAATTTTAAAATTTAATACTGCAATGCGCTGCCACCGTGTGACACCTACTCAGTCATTGGCAAACAAAACTGCATATGTTGAATTGAACCAACTAGCCCCACAAGCAACCATCCTTAAAAAACTGAAGTGGTTTCTACTCACCGGCCCGGGCTTGCAACGGGTGTTCATCCGATGAAAGCTTCAACGGTCGCTTCGTTCCCCGAAAGTCACTCGAATTCCCTTCGTGAAAGCATTTGAACAAGTCAAAATAAACAGAATGAGAAAGAATGTGTCGGTCGGCAGAGGCTCGAAATATTTACAGCGAAACAAAACAGTCTGAAACACCTCCGAACGTACCACGAGCCGTTACCTGCCGTCGCAACTGTTGGCCGCCGCAAACTTTGAAATGACGATAATGATGTCAATAGGCTGCTACTGACATCGAGTCAGCTGGACCAAAATTATTACAAAATGTTGGTGACGCAGCACACGTTTAAGAAAAACTACTTGCTAGAAGAACAAAATGTTTTTTATGTGTAGCGGTACGCAATTATGTATCATTTGATCATTTTAAAATAAAACTTGGCCCTGACGAAGGCGCCTCTACAAGAAAGTGCAAAAACGCGAGTGGCGAGAGAGGTTAGTAGATCCACTCTGGGTGTTTGAAGCAGAAACGCGCCGCGGTTGATTTTTTCGCCCCCTACAGGTGAGCACTTGAACTTGAGAGTTTCCGAGGCCTGGCGTGGCCCTGCCAATGCGCAAAAGTAGTTTTATTTTTTTTTATCTTGGTTTGGAAGGGGGGGAGGGGCACACACCCGCGCACGCCGGCTCGTGCGGTGCAGGCCCGCCTTGCGCTCACCCACCCGCACCCAATAGCGATCGCTCTCACCTGGTGCGCCGTGCGCGCCACTTCGCGCTTCGGTGGCGGCGGGGAAGTCGCAGGAGATGCATGCTCGTACCGAAATGCGGAATAAAATTTCTAGATTGTTCATGGGGAAAATTTGTTACATCAAGGTTGTCTCCCACTGTTACTTTGTTACATAGATGTTGAAAAATACATGTTTCTATGAAGCACCGACGGGGAATATGAAAGCTTTGTTATATCGAGGAATTCGCTAAATGGAGGTTCGTTATAAGAAGGTTTAACTGTAGTGGTTACGGACGCCTGCGGTGGCAGACAATCATGGCGCACCGCACGTGACCCTTGTGGTGATCTCATGACAGCTTTTGCTGTAAAAAAGACAGGCATCATGGACGTCGGCAGGGGGGTGCAAAAGGGGCACTTACCTCCCTCGAGCCACAACGACCACTTCACCTTACCCTAGCTCCACCTGGGATCTCCCCCTATGCCAGTACGATGCAAGACTGGCTTGTACCCCCAAGAGAAAATCCTACTGATGACCATGACAGACATCAGTGCTGCAAAAAGTTGCATGTCGTGTTCAAAAAAAAAGTGGCAGCATATGCCAAGCAAGAAAAATGATAGAAAAAGGTGTGAGTTATAACCATACAAGCAGTGACATGCATGTACATCTTTGACCCTCAAAGGGCTAAGGTAGGCTCATTACCATCTAAGTATGAGCTAGGTGGTCTTACATAACATGTGAACTACACTGCTATGTAGATTGAGGGTAAACCAAAAAATCACAGATGACAAAGAAACAGTGCATCGTTGTAGACTCTTTCTGTGATCATCTCTTGTTAAAAAAGACTGGCCAGAACGTGTGATTAGACCCTGGTGGAAATAGAAAGACCGTAAATTGTAGTGGCTAATTCAAATGTCCTTTTTGCTATCTGAAAATGATTTGTACCTTTAAATTGTGCATAAGAAATCTTTCTCTCGCTGTCTTACTATCCTTTTCTCCTTCTTCTCCTCCTTTATATTTTTATATCTCTGTACTCATCCTGTTGTCTATCAGCATTGTAGCATCCCATGCTGAAGAAATCAGCACCCGTGTTCAAGGTGCGAAGCAGAAGATGAAAGTCGAGTTATGGAGTCCAGGATGATAGCTTTTGTTTGCGCCTAACAGAGTTTCTCAAATCATAAAGAGTTCTGCAATTAAAATAACATTTTTATGTTAATTGAGATAAGCTCACATGCAACACAGACTACTTCTGTAGGTTGAAATGCAGCCAGGGCTGCCACGCGGTTTTATATAACATTTAATGAACCAACATCATTACTATTCTGTTATCGTGATTGAAGATCGATGATTATTTCACTACGGTGACTTAGGGGTGTTTTATGCAAACCATGCCCTAATCTGGTGATCAACATAGCATCGATATATGTAGTCTTCAGAAGCTTGAGCTGTATGCATCTTGGTAAATAAATTATTAAGACTAAAAGAATGCCCCCCTTTACTGTTTGCTACTTAGTTTGTTTATTTCTCTGTGTTCTTTTTTTAATTGGTGCTGATGATATAAAAAAATTCAACTTTATTTTCGTTACATTTATGTCGTAATTTCTATAGTACTGTTTCAAACTTGAACGTCCTGAATGTCAGGCACCTTGGTTTTATGTTCTAACAAAGAAGCTAGCCCTACATCGACTTCCTTTCTGTTCCTGGGCAGCCTTATTAACTTGTAATAATAAAATACACCATAATGAGTACGATACTTATACCGCTCTGCCCACGACAGCACATATGTTGTGGGTATACGAAAATTAGGATACCTGTATCTTTAATACCGTTCAGCCCTGAGATCTGTCACCTTCTTGGAATCGCATCGATTCGATCGAGAGTGCTACAATAGTCGACGAACAGTAATTAGAACGAACAGGCAAGAAGGCCTAGAAAAGGATGGGGGATGTTGTCTGTAGTAAAAAGTGTGACATGGGTGTGGAGAAAGTAAAGTGGGCAAAAAGATAAATTGCCACTGGCAGGGTCGCAGGTTTGTTCCCTGCAAAGTTATCTTTTCATTCACTATACTTTCTTCACATTTACATCATACCAGTTACCACAAACGACATCCCCTATACTTTCCTAGGCCTTCCCTTCTGCTAGTACTCGGGTTAACCCTGTGTTTAACAAAGAAAAACAAGCTCTTCGAAGTTTTTCTTCTTTCGTTCAGTACTCGATGAAGCCACTTGGCATCTTTCAAGTGCGGAACTTTTAAAAGCCCGGACTGTCGTATGCCAGAGTCACTAAGGTTTGTAGATAAAAGTATCTGTAAACGTTGGATCGTCGCATTGTGTAAAGCAGGCGAAACGCCTATAAAATTTTTAATAAAGAGAAAAGAAGCAAAAAATAGAGATCGAGAGAGAGAGAGAGAGAAATAAAAAACTTGCACCATCTTCCACTGAAGTGAAACCATGTGTAGATGCGAAGCAGTGGGTGCTAACGCCTGCACTAGAGAGAGAGAAGTAAGCGAACGTAGGAGAGGGCGAGGAGACGCGCATGCGCAGTAAGGGTGGTCACGCCGCACACCGGATTGAGCTCGATCGTAAGAAGCTTCGCGTTTAAAAGAAGAAAACAAAAGTGTCGAATAAAGAAAGAAATTGATACAAAAAACTGGAATATACAAAAAGAAAGAGAGAAGGAAAGAGAAAACCGAAGAGAAACCAAGAGGGCGCCCAGCTCCGTATTTGCTTCAGACACCTAAAAGCACGTGGACTTCAGTGTCCTCCGTGGCGTAAAAAGAACTACCTGCAAAACGCTGTCTGACACGTGACCTCTGCTACCGCAGTTGACACCTCATTATCTCGAGGAAGGAGGTTTGCGCTGTGGCCGACCGTTGTACCTTCCTTGGTCTATTCCTTCGCCCTCTCCAGCTGAGATCGCTGGGCCACGGTGATCGGGTGTTTGCGGAGCGGCGACGCGCGGTCACGCGTGGTCGGCCGACCGCAGCGACGCCAGTGTCTAAACCCTTTCTTTTCCGCCAACCGAACGCGTTGTTTGGTGTGGCAGTACTCCTGAGAGCAGATGTTATGGCGGCGTCTTCGTAAAACGCCAGTCTACGTTCGGCGGGACCCTCGAACTCCCGAGACGTGGTGACAACAATCGCTCGCCTGCCAGGTCCCCGATCGTGTTGCTTGTTTGCCCAGTCGCACCTGCAACAGAAAGGAGGACTGAATGCAAGTCGTTATGCATTTACACTAATAATACTGCGATAGCGCTGTAGTTGCAGTCAGGCGTGATACCGGTGTTGTTGTGGGAATCATCTACAGCGATCGCGTCACCGAGCGACGTTTAGTATAATAGCGCCGATTTTTGTTTTAGCCAAGTTTCTCTTTCGTTCTCCTGTCCTTTTGCGCTTTCAAAAAGCAAGGTATGGACCATATGGTTTCCCGCAATATTTCCTCGAGTGAACTCAAGCGCTGCGGTCGTTCAGCCATCGTGAGACTGAATGACAGGTAGCTGATTGATTTGCCTAGCTTAACTGTTTGCGGCTTCTAACGCACTAGTGTCCTTGTTTATTGTTCTGTTTTGAATGCAAGGCTTTTTTTTTTGGGGGGGGGGGGTGGGGGGGTACGGCAAAGACTCTTGGCGTCTTTATCTGTCTATCTATCTATCTGTCTATCTGTCTGTCTGTCTGTCTGTCTGTCTGTCTGTCTGTCTTGGCATAGCTTAGCTAGCCGCTTGCGTCTGGGTTCTCTCGTGCTCACCCCCTTGACTTGGCGTGAACCAAAATTAGTATGGGTGGGTAACACGGTTTGGCGAATACGACGCGCTGGTCAAGGTATGAATAATGTCACAGTCCCGTCGCGTACGTTATGAAACACTTTCCGCCAGACAGTGGCTTATACCTGTGGGCGGGTACGTACCTGTGGTATGTTGGAATGTGCCACAGGAGATTAAGACGTACTGTCTACCCAGGAACGGCGACGACACGCATGACTAATTTTAACGCGAGAGTGTTAAGAAAAACAAATTTAGGGAACCCGAAAGTTTCGCCTTTTAGGAGTTGAACGCGATATTCTGTTCCTTACTTATAAAACACTTAGTGCATGGAACCTTTCCGCCAGTAGCGTGTGTCTTTTGTAGTGGGTTGCCGGCTTTAAACCACGAAGTCATTACGATAATCACATATGGGCTGACACTTGACGCCAATGGGCGCTTGTACCGTGCATGATTACACGGTGCATGTATACACGTGAAGCATGTATACACGGTGCGTGTGCTTGTATATTATATGTTACCTTCACTGCATTTCCAAGCCGAGGAATTTATTTTCACTGTATTCGCAAGCAGACGCGTGGCCGTGGGGTAGGACATCCGCTTGCCACGCAAACGACCTTGGTTCATCGCCCGAGATTTTTTATTGCGATGGCAATTATATGGACAGTCTCAGCTGTTTTTTGCCGCCGCCGTCATCAAGCAAATCATCATTCCTGGACGTCGTTGCTCTCGTCACTCTCACCAAAATGCTGTGTATCAGCCACGTGCACACACGGCCCTCCATCAGCATTCATTTTTTTCTGCATACTGCCAGAAAATTGAGTGCCCTCCCTTCACGTATCGCCCTCATCACTGACATTGCTCAATTCAAGGCTGTCGTCTATAACCTGACCCGCCGGTATTTTTTTTTCTGTTCTTTGAGGTATTATGAATAAATAAATAAATATGGATACGTATCTGTATATATGAAAACTCAAGAAAGAAAAGAAAAAAAGCCGCCCGCGCTCGGCACCCAGCTCGTCGCGATGGTGGTGGTGGTTAGAGGAAGGAAGAGACGCCTGATTTCTGCAGCCCTTAAGATAGCACGACCCAGCGTCTCGTAGGGGAATGGGGGAATAAAAGATAGGGATAGGAGCAGTCAGCAGGTCAAAGGGGCAGCTGCCGTAACGGCAACCAGCGAGAGTCAGTGACGCGTCTCGGTGGTTGGGGGGTGGGGGGGGGGGGGCGACGTTTGTTTGAGCAACAAGGCTTTTAGTTGAGCTGGGTGGTTCCGGGCTGCCCGTTGAGCGCTGCGAGGCACACGGCGCGCAACGGGTGTTCCAACGCGCGCTTATCCTTCGGTGCCTTGGCCTTTCACCGGAAAGATCGCGTTTGGTGGCCGAGCGCGCAAAAATCGCTCACTGGCTTTGCCAAAAGAGCGTGCTTTTCAAACACAGCGAAGTAAGAACTGGGACACTCGTTAGTTGGCACTCATATATCTGTGCCTGTGATTATGTTTCGTGTGTCGTTTTTGTTTAAGCAGCGCGTTAGGCGTCCAGCTTGCGGGGGAACCCCCGATAAGCATCACGTCACCACTCTCACCCGTTTTCGCACAAGCGGTGATAACACGCAGCAGCGAGAGCATGTGCGCAGAATGCGACATGCTTCATAACCGGGCACAGCGAGCGGCCAGGGGAGAGTTGCCGGTGAACTGTCGTGCAGTGTGTGTATACGTGTGCGTAGTATGGTCCGCAGGGGCCAGGGTTAAGGGCACCGGCGAGGAACTGTTTGAAGAAGTTTGCGTTTATGTGTTTACATTTGTTCTAATGGGTTTTAAAGCTTCGGTGATAAATCGTTTTTTTAGTTGCCCCGAAGTCGACGAGTGGCCCGTTTCATAGGAGTGGACGACGAATCCCACAAGCTGTAAACGTTGTTAGTTCTCGTCCCGTGTGTGTTTTTGTGTGTTGTTTGTGTGCGAGCAGCGCACTGTACCTTTCGATCTGGTAGCCATATTCTGCGTTAACATTCCAAGCTGTTGCTATCGCATTCATTGCTTCGCCCTCGCTGCGAAACTGACTTTTTTATTGTTTTATTTTTCGGTAATAACGCCGTCGACACGAGTTTCTGCGAAATGAGCTTTTTTAACGCTGTCGCGTTAAAATTAACATCCGCATCCTTTTACCCGACGAATGGAAAGAACAAATGTCAGGGTCCCAGCAGGAATAGAACCCCGACTTTCTGCGTGGCAATCAAGTATTCTAACACAGAGCCTCGCCATGTCTCGGAACTACTTTTCAAATAGACCCTAATGTTCGTGAAACGTCAATTGCGGTTGCGGGGTTGGCTATCCAATTTTATTAACATTACGTATACTCCTATGATACAGCCGTCACGTTGGGTCAATTTCAGTTGCAGTTAGGTGTCATGCGCTGAAGTTAATTTATGTAGCTGTGTCCAGGACTGCCGTCCTCGCGAGCACCAGCGCTTCGTATCAGCTTGTCGCTTCTGGTGTTGCTATTACTCGTGTTCTGTGATGTTCCGTGCGGGGAATTTTCCCTTTTTCGGGGAATTCACGCGCCTGTCACTTTGAGCCAAAGGGAATCTTCGTGATGTTGCAGGGAATTTCAGGAATGGTTAAATTCTCCTCTGACGATTGATAATTAGCGGTCACAGTGTGCCTTCATCTGCTATGATCGGTACTGGCGCATGCACCACGCGAGCATAGCTTTTGAGATTTGTTTCTGATATTTACGCGGAGCGATCTCTAGTTCACTATTGGCGTTAGACTTGAAGCCCAGAATGTACAGTGTGCTGACAGTATATATGAAAGTCATGCTTTTGTTGTGCGGCAGTGGAGCGGCTAGTCATGATTTCAAAAGCCGCCAGTACGTGAGTCACGTGTAATTATAGCGTGTGTTCGCGTGGATGGGGGCATAAATTAGTGCTGTTGTGCAGGGAATTTTGGCGGGAATTTTGTCAACGTTTGCAGGGAATAATCTCCGAAATTGGGAATTTTCGTGTTTCTAATTGGGTACTCTTCGGTGTAATACGGAACATCACTGCTCATGTTCCTGTTTGCATCGTTTCACAAGTGCAAACATCTGTGACTGTTCATATATGTATGTGCCTGCTACATTTGTGCTTATATTTAGCGTCTTTTCATAACATGTCATTTAATATAAAAAATACAACATAGTCATCTTCCATCCGCATGTTTCGCATAACATTGATTCTCAAGGTAAGCTGGATCTGCCGAATTTGTTTACTTCTGTATCAGAGGGAAAAGAAAACTGCTCTTTGTGAACTTCGTGAGCCGATTTGAAATCGTTTGTCTGGGGTCAAGGTGGTGTAGTGTACCTGCTAAACTTCCGGCGAACCAAGAACGAAGATTAGACAGGTCACTGTATCATTCGCATGCTGGCTGAAGCGCCACGTGTTATGCTAACTAAATGTAGTATTAATGAAAACTAACAGAGAATGGTGTCATGAAAAGTATACGTTCACGTTGAAATTACTTCTAATAACATCCCGCATACTTTCCTTTGCCATTTTCATTAATATTGTGTTTGACACACAAAACGTCGTCAAAGCGAGCCCTTGAATTTAGACGCCGGACTCCGGTGGTATTTATATTTTCCCATCTTGATGAAACTTTGAGCATATGTTTTCTTTGGTGTTTTGATAATATTTGCCTAAGTACACAACTGTATATTGAAATCGGTAGAATCTTGTTTGCGAACTCGGCCCACCATTATGCAACGTACGTGGGTGGTCTTTTCCACCCCACTTCGCCCAGCAGGCGGCGCACGCTTTCCATCTACGAGGCGACGGTGACGACGCGAGAACAGTTTGGTTTCGTCAAGTTCATAGCTTGTTAGTCGTCCTTGACATCGGCTCTTACATAATATTGAGCAATGAGAAGATCGGTGTGGAGCGAATAAGCTGCTTCATGCGCCGATGGGTCGAAATCACAAGGCAATGCTTCCGCGTTCAAATAGTGGCAGAACTCCAACCTCCTATAGCCACTTGTTCCAGATTTCCCTCTAAAGTATAATTATGAAACTCTAAATAGTAGCAACCGTAAAGTATACAAAAAACACCGGGGGTAGGCTGATTCCGGTTACCAATATATTCAAAATTTGTATGAAGAAAAACTTCCACTCATATCGTCTCGAAGAGAACTTGTGTGCAAAAAAAAAAGAAAATAAACAGCAAAAAGTCGCCGGAGTTGAATGAACCGCAGCTTTTCAATATTAGTTCTGGCATCGTACCTTTTGTGTGTTAAACGAGTTTTGTTTTTATTTCGTGTGTACCCTGTGTGTGCGAATAAAGGAAATCGCAAAATAGCTCCATCAGTGGCGTGCCAGCCCGCTTCGCCTTTTCAGTTGTATTCTCGGAGTCGAAGGCCGTGGTGGCCGGACCCGAAAATAGTCGTTCGCGAAGCTTGGCATGCAGCGCGCTTTTGCGACGTCGAAGGGGAAAGCTGTCGTGTGGCACATCCAACGTGAGCCAGCCTTACTCTTTCCGGCCACTGGATCGCAAATCGGTGGCGGGCATCAATTTCCGATTTTCTGTGAGCGCGCGAATATCTTGAAATTTCAAACGGCTAATTTGAGCGTGCTGTATTCGATTTTGTTGCCTGATTGAATATCCAATATTTGTGATTGCGAATATTTTTCAATTACTGTTATGACACGATACAACGAAGCACAGTTTTACTCAGTTTCCGATTTAACGAAGAAATTCCACTTCCCCGGCAGCTGCCTATAAAGATCAGTGCCGTCAGACCGATTTAGCAAAGCTTTTCCTTAAGTGAGCAAAATGTGTGGCGGTTTCTTTTCCATTTGTTTCTTCGAGCGTTTGCGTTAACTCTGTTCCGAAGGAGACTCCCGCCCGTGCAGTTTATTTCGACGAGGCTACACGCTGCGCCTGGCACGAAACACGGACTCGGTGGTATATGCTGCCACAAGAACCGATTGCTTTAGCTATTTTTTTACGATTTACGCAATAGGCGGCGCTGATCGGAGCATTGCAATGTCGTTTTGCTATAGGCTTCCAAAGCAGCGTCGAGTGGTGCCACTGCATGCTCTTATATATCCACGAAGCTATAGTTTCACCCCAACACTGACGACCCCGCTTCCGCGCAGGGTTCCCGTATGTAGTGCGTCATAGTATGTAACTATTGCTCACTAGCAGTGTTCCGGGCCGAATGTGAAGCGCATGCGCGTACCTGCCCTTGCCGCCGCTTCTTGCAAATCCGGTGGCAAGCCACCTTCGCCGGTAGCGTCTGTCCGTGTGACTCGGCCGCGCCCGAACTTGAGCAAGGAAAGATGCAGGATAGGGTGGCCAGAAGGGTTCTGTAGCCACGCTAACACTAGCAAAGGAGAAAACGACAGACAGCTGATGATGAGCGCTCGTTTTGTTCCTTCTTTGCCTCTTTCTTTGGTGCTCGAATTGTGTGTGCCTGTTCGCACAACTGCTGCATCCCTTCTCCCTGTCGTTGAGCACCGGCTGCACATGGACCTTTCAGATTGTTCTGTCGACATTACGCGCAGGACAACATAGTCTATTCTAACGCGAGCACCATGCAACGCTACCGATGATTGCGATACGGCCTAATGCGAATTCCGGATACGTGTTCGGGCAAGGCTGACTGCATATACGCCATGATTTCTGTGAAGTGTGACATACGCCGTTGTTGCTCTTTCTGCGGATACTATATATGTGGGCGCTTGGCTGACGAAGAATTGTGGCGCTTTGCAGTGGGTGGGAAGTCTTTACGCATTTTGTGATGCCTGGATGTTATTGTATACTCTTTGCCACGCTAAATTACTTTGGTATGACGCCTATATATGTGGTTCTTTTGCAAACTCAAGCACCAGCGTATCTCTATGATAGAATGAGGCTCTACACCTCATTAGATCCTGGTGATATTTTCTCATTTCGTTTCATGTTTAACGGTTGCGCCGAGACGAGCGCCTAAAAGAGTTTCGCCCTAAAAGTCCGCGCATTTCTCGGTGTGCCTGCGTGAAACGACATGCATAGTGTGAGGTGCTGTGAAGGGCTGCTACTCAATGTAAACGGAGGCGAATTAGTTTAAAACACTGTTGTGGCAGTTCATGACAATAGTTTGGCGGGCTCGTTTGTATTGCACCTGTAGATACAGTGCAACTCTCGCATCCCCCTTGTGTATGCGCCTTTCGAAGCAGCAACAGCCTTACGATTACTGTTTGCTCCTCTTGAAAGTATATGCAAGCTCAACATTTTTATAAAAAATGTGCAGCTTTTAAGGAATTGCGGAGCTGGGTATAGGCTTCCTTGTTTCTCTTGTCTATTTCCGTTGTTCTGTCTTCTTTCTTTTTTCTGTTTATATCTTCCTATTTTCGTTTTCGTGGCTTTTTTTTTCTTTCCTCTCTTTCTCACTGTTTCTCGCTTGCTTCCTCTATATATATTCTTTTTCTATTTTTATACGTGGTTTTGCCTGCGTTACGCCAAGCGACAGCACACGACAGCTCGGAGGGCTCCGCGCTTAAAAGCATATCAAGTCATGATTACTGAAAACACGCATCAATTTCCTGCAGTTTAACGCACCCAGACCTCCTCCTCCTGCTGCTTCGCGTGCCACACGAAGCGACCTTGTTTTGTTTCGCGAGCAGCAGCTGCGAGCAAAGCGTTCTTTTTTGTACGCCTGGGCTTTTGCGTGCCACGTATACATAACGAGCTTTTTTTTTCTTTTTTAGCCGTGATTGCAAACGAATGAATGCTGTCAGTACGGACACTGGTATGTAATATTTGGCGTGGTAGACAAGAAATCCGAGCGCTGTGGCATCTACACCTAGCCACCATTACCCGTTGTGGGCAATATGCGATCAAACGCTTCAGAAAAGCTAAGAAAGGTGTTATTGTTTTATGAAACAGATTACCTGTCTTACTTTCGGGGGCTTATACAGAAATTTTTCGGGGGTTGGGGTCACTTTTTTTTTTCAATATGAAGTTGGGGGGGGGGGGGGGCAAAAATGGAAATTCGGTGGAGTGTCATATTGTGTTCTCTATACCGTGGCAAGAAAAATATTTGGGGCCCGGGCCCGGTGTGCTGCGCCACTGCGTACTTTACATCTCTAGGTTTTTCTTATTCACGACTTTTAGCTCCGAAAATTATTTTGAGGCCGGCCGAAAAGTGTAGATTTGAGGCAAAAGTGTGGGCCCGAAAAGCTGCGCCGTCTTTGGCTCTGGCTTTTGTGCTGGTCGGCCGTTTCGCAAGCTCTCAAGACCACCCATTGCCTCCGAGATAGCGCGCCAATCTTGGATATGATAATCTCGGAGGCAGCGGATCTGCCGTAGCGCGGCACCTTTCTGAAGCTAGATGGCGCAGTGTGTCCGGAAAACGAAAGCGCTCCCGATGGCCGAGCGGAACCGTCGCGAAAACTGTTTCGGAAAAAGGGAGTATGCCAAGCCTTATGCGAAATGCGATGCCTGTCGTTTACGTTTGCGTTCGCACGACCAACGGACGCGTGGTGCCCGCTGTACCTTCGACGGGAACATTATCCGAGAGGAGTGCGCGACAGGCCGAGAGGGCAGCAACGGCCGCGTCGCGACCTTTCCGGGCCGAGAGCAATGCACTGGCGGCAACGTGCGACGCTCAGGTCGTGCGCGCAGTAAAAACAAGGAAGAGCTCCTGAGGTGCATGACGCGACGCCCCCTCTCCTTCCTGGTGGTCGCGTTGTGACGCGCGCGTCTTGCAGCGCCGCGGTCGGCCTACATTTTCCGCCGACGCCGACTGACTGACGCCGCCGCGTCAAAGCGTGGCCGTTTGGTTTTAGCGTCGACCGACGAGGCCGTAGCCGACAAGCACCAACGTTCTACAGTGGTCAGTGGCACCTAGGTTTCTCGATGCGCGCGATGAAAAACGTAGCTGCGATCGATAACCGGCAGGGGAGCACGTGGCCGTTCGCTCGCGCCTTCACACCCCTCGCACGTGCGAGCCAGTGACGTGAAGAAAAAACGCTTTCGTGGTTTGTTTCAGAGCTCATCAGCCAGTGGGAGGCCCTGGTGAGGGAACTGCAGGAAAGCGGCCGCGATGAGAGGGACGCCGCGCCGAGCCAGGCCGACGTGCTTCTCAGCATTGACGCGCTTCGCGAGGAGTTGAGTCACGTGACTGCGCTCGTCAGCCGCCCTCACCCAATGGCTGCCGAGGGATTCCAGGCTGTGGAACGGAGGGCGCAGGAGCTCAAGGTAGGCGCTTGTGGCATTCGTAACTCGAATATATTCATCACCGACTTACGTGCGGAGGACAACAGGAGAAGCGGATAGATT
The DNA here is from genome assembly GCA_013436015.1 of Rhipicephalus annulatus. Taxonomy (NCBI): domain Eukaryota; kingdom Metazoa; phylum Arthropoda; class Arachnida; order Ixodida; family Ixodidae; genus Rhipicephalus; species Rhipicephalus annulatus. Next base: position 75,247 of record WOVY01004317.1, read on the forward strand.
AGTTGGAATGTGATTCGCAATAGCAACAAAGGTCTGTGACAATTTAAAAGGATAGAAAGCATTCTATGGTGCAACAAGACATATTGTTGTGGCGTGCATAAAAAATATTTTGAGAAAATGAGAACACACATGCAGGTCTCTTTCGAAGTCGCCTTTTTTTACTCTGTGTGATGTGCCATCCCATTTTATGATCAGTTGTCAATAAGCAATAATTGAGACAAATATCTATGAATGGAATCAATTCAGAATGTAACTCTGGCATTTATTCACATTTGCTTTTAAGAATTGCTTTGTTGAAGTTGCACGGAAAACACTAAACTTAGATATATTTTCTTAAAATTGTGTACTTGCATAATAATTGAATAACATCATGTGATTCACGACTTCGAAAAGCAATATTTGTTCTCTTCATTTGATTTTGCCATATTTTTTGTTAATGCAGAAGTCGAGTAACAAAAATCTTTAAGCTCTTCTGCTTGCTTTATTCTTCTTGCTGTAGACTTATAATCAGTAAAGGCTTGAGAATTAGTCAGGCACTTAGAGCTGATTGGCTTTAACAGTAGTAAATGCCCACTGTACAAATTTCAAGAAATGGCGTTTCAGATTCTGCAATATTTGTCATTTCATCATTGGTGCACATCTCATGAGATTATGTACATAATTTCCACAGAGGAGGTCATTATAAAAATTGTATATTAGTATGCAGCAAAAGTTAAATCACTGTTATTCTCAGTGTCGCCTTAAACCCTCTTCGAGCATCCAGTACAATGCTTCTGACAAACATCTGAACCTCCTGTTACTCCTTTTGCGCAAGCCAACTGAAATTTGTGCACATTCGATGTAACTTTCTAAGACAAACGGCTGTTGATGGGTCACACAAGACTACACACAAGTGCAGGTTCTGCTTCCGGGCTTGGCTGTTGCATAGTTACATCTTTTTCTGTGCAGGTGGCACTGGCTTCGCTGCATGACATCCGCGATTCGCTGCTGGATGTGAAGGTCAAAGCCCACCGGCTTGGCGCCAACAGAGAAGAGCTGGCCATCGGAAAACACATCCAGGCTCTGTACCGCCAGTGGGATGACGCCTACGAACAGTTGAGTGTGGCAGCATTTTCTATAAGCCCTTCAGGCGCAAATTATGATCCACTGCCTGTAAATGTATCAAATTCGCATGCCATAATTCTAAGGCACTCAGTACCACATGGCAAGAAACAAAATGAAAGAGGAAGCTGTTTTTGATGAGTTTCAGTGATTACTGCTTATTAGCATGTAATTAAATATCTAATTATTTTGCAGTGAGCTTCAATCCTTGTATAAAACGAGTCAAATATTAGGCTTAAAATGCATACATTGATTGCTTTTTGGATGTATTCGTTTCGAGCAAAGAAAAAAAAATACCCTTGACGTTGGTCCCAGTATGCAGCACGTCAGACGATAGTCAAACATGGTAGTGCTAGTGTCTGCAGCATTGGGCACACCAAGTTTCAAGCCATTCAATGGAACACGTGGTGTGTGACATGCCTTCGTAAATGATGGGTACAATTGTACACACCACCTCTGTAGGGGATAATGACCATGCTCTCGGTGCGTGCAAATAATTAATCGAATAGCATTCTGTTTATTTTTGTTACAAGCACCATTTGGGGAACCAATAAACATTGGTTCCCCAAAACGATAGTTAACAAAGTGCTTTAGTGTTTGTCTTCTGCGTGGCCGGTTGACTTGTTTTCTACATTCACCTTCTGACCTATTGGCTGTATTACCTACCATGACAAGTTCGTTTGCTACGCTTTAGCTGGTCCCAATGCTTTTACATACATATGCCTCAGCTCTACATATTTAGTTTTATTTATCAAGCGTCATTCATTCTGTACAGCAATAACTAGTTCCAATATTGATGAGGACAAGCAGACAATGATGCCAAGGACAGTATGGAGATGTTATAAGTAGTAGTGATTGTTATGGAAATGTCAAGGAAGGAAAGGAAGAAAAAGATCACTTGTTGCTGGCAGGGACCAAATCTGTGACCTTCAAATAACGCGTCTGATTCTCTTCCCAACTCCGCTATAGCAGCGGTCATCCCCCTTCCATTTCATGGTGATACATGTGTGCATTTGTGCCATGGATACTCGTGGCGCTGACTGACACACTCGCGTTTAAATGCACTAGTATACGCCGTAAAGGGGAGGAGGCACAAGTTATCTTTTGGTCCACTTTTTTTCTTGACATTTACATAACAGTTTCTGTTAACAACATCCCCTGTACTTTTCTTGGCATTGTTGTCTGTTGGATCTCATTAATATTGTGTCTAACAAAACAAAAATGATCCCCTAAGTTTCCACTTCTTTCCTTCATTCATAACTAGTTCCAGCATTTACGTGTGTGCAGGGCCGTGACTAGAGGGGGGTCGAGGTGGTTCTGGCAACCCCAAAACATTTTAGTGCTTTAACTTTTCGGGTGGTACTAAAATATCTACTCGCCTTCAAATCGACCAGCTGTAGACAAAGTTAACCTTTCGTCACAAAACTACCTCCGAAAAATATTCGTGGGCATGGTCTTGCCTGTGTTCCCTTAATATGAGAATTTTCGGTCAAGCCAACTGAAAGAGTCAAGGGGAGGGGGGCGAGGGTTTGCTTCACTGCTACTGGAACTGAGTATATTGAGCGGTCTACGGCGCCCTATTTTGACAGAGGTTAGCAGACGTCCTGTATGCCTTGCGTGCGTGCCGTGACATCGCTGTTTCGCTCGCTACAGCAACTCCTGTCGCCAGCGTTTTGTTGAGGTGCGCGAGGTCGGATGCCATAGTCAGCCGTGGCAAGCGTTCCTTCTTGTAGCATTCCCGTATGTTGCAAGGACCTGCTCATATCTGAGGACCCGGCATTGGAGCTTGCTGCGGTGACTCGAGCTGCCGATATCATCGTGGTGAGAGGTATGGCCGTGTAGACGTGGTGTGGGACCACACGTTGGCCACTCTTGCTAACTAAGTTTTTGTAGCGTTAGCTACACTGGCCTCGCTGAGCCGATTTCGCGTGGCACTAGTCTGCGCATGCGCAATGACACTCCGCCGCCGCCGCGCTCTGCCGTCACCCCCGGAAAATCTTTTCAGGCCTGCGCCCAGCAATCTGACGTCATTTCCGGCCGGCCGACTCTCGGGGAAGCCACAGCGGCAGCGAGCGCAGTGCGGGCGGCGGTGGTGACGGTTCGGCGGCGTGGTGTTGACGGTGTTTCGCGTTTGTTGCTTTCCGTTGTTGTTTTGCGGCAATTTCGTTTCCGTGCGTGATGCTGGAGTGATGCGACAATGCCGAATAAGTGTTGTGTACCCGGATGCACCGGCAACTACAAAACAGGAAAGAAGATACAAGTGTTTTCCTTCCCTAAAGACGCCGACGCTCTCAAACAATGGCTACGCGCCATTCCTAGGAAGGACTTCGTGCCGACTTCGTGCACTAAGGTAAGAATTTGAGATGCTCCTGTTCTTAGCTTGTCGTTGCTTGTTCGGGTAGAAATCACCTATGATGGGAAATACTTGAGCGTGTGGCCGCCGGGCCTCGCGAAGCGCTGACGCCAGCAGCGTTCGCAGCAAGGATGGTCAGCTGCGCTTTGTTCACTAACAGTGCCGTGGTGTCGTCCATTCTTGCAAGCTCTCGGTGGAAGCGCTTCGTGGAGTGCGGTGACATCACGCTCCCGCGTTTCCTTTCATGTTGCTTGTACCGCTTAGCGCAGCGCTTTTATTTAGATGCTTGCGAAACGTAGGTAGACTTTGTTTTAGCTACACGGACTGTAAACGCAGTCATGCAAACGGGAGCGCATTTTTTTCTTTTGAGAAGTGGCGTCTCAGACGTTCTTGAAACGTTTGTGCAGGTGTGCGCGGATCATTTCGACGCTTCATGCATCGAGAAGACGACATCGTACACGGATCCAAGGACTGGGAGAGTTATTGAAGTTGCACTCCCAGTACCACGGTTGCGTCCTGGATCTGTCCCAACGGTATTTCCCGGCTGTCCGTCCTACCTTTCAGTACGAGACAAGAGCACGAGAGAAACCCCTGACGCCAAGAGGAGCCGACAAGAAGCCTCCCAACTCGCCCGTGCTGTAGAAGAGTCGCTGGCGTCATATGAAGCGGAGCAAGAACGAGACCGGTTTTCGTCCCTCGAAGAACTAAGGGCTCGCCTGCAAGGGGTGTCAGTGTCTCCGAAGTGGACTGTGATTCATAAAGAAAAGTGCTCCATGTTTTTGAACATTATCGACTATCGTGAACCTTGTTTGAATGCGTCATTGACCGTGTTTGCAAACCTTGAAGTCTTTGCCTGCTATCAAGGTTCACCAATCAAGAACCTTGGTAGCGCTGTTGTACCAGACTCAGTTCAAAAAGTAAGTTCCTTGTTGGAAATTTTGAACAACCTGTCGATGCTGTCTGAGGAGCGCTGCACTTATCGCCACCTGGCTCAAGCAATACATTCCCTTCTGGACAAATTGGAAGCCAGCATTGATGAAGGCAAGAAAGAGACGGTGAACTTTATGAAGGAGCAGCTACTACTCCTTTCTGCAAAGCGCATTCAGTATAGCGCACAGGTGATGGTCTTTGCATGCATCTTGCGTACAATATCACCACATGCCTACAAGTTCCTGAGAAGCACAGGTGCACTAACTTTGCCCCACCCAAGCACTATTAGAAAAGTGTGCTCGTCTATTCAAATGTGCCCACAAGTTGATTCTTCTGACGACACTTTCCTTCAGTATGTGTCTCAGAGATTCAAACATCTGCAGGCACATGAACACACTGTGACGCTGATGCTTGACGAGATTTATATCAAACCTTGTTTAGATTACAAAGGTGGGAACATATGTGGTGCAGCAGTTAACTCCAACGAAGCAGCCACATCGGTGCACGTGTTTATGATACAAAGTTTGCTGAGCGCATTCAAGGAGGTGGCGCACATTCTTCCGGTAAAAACCTTACAGGGTGAAGATCTTCATTGCATGCTGAAGAAGGTGATCTTGGGCTTAGAAGAAATTGGATACAGGGTCATAGCCGTTGTCTGTGACAATAACTCGCTGAACAGGAAGGCAATGAAGATGTTTCTGCCAGAACCAAAGCTTAGCCCTGTTTACCCGCATCCGGCAGACCCAGATCGGCCGTTATTTTACGTGGTGGATGCTGTGCATCTATTTAAATGCATAAGAAATAACTGGCTCAACCAGAAAAATGCTGGAACTTGCTTTTTCTACCCACGCTTCGAGCTTTCGAACAATGAAGTTCATCCCGAATGCAAGATGACTGCTTCATTTAAGCATTTGAGAGATTTGCATAAAGGGGAGTCACCCCTGCTTCTGAAGTCTGGGTATGGCTTGACGTCAAAAGCTCTAAATCCAAGCAGCTTTGAACGACAGGACGTCAAACTCGTACTGCAGGTTTTTAATCCATACGTAGCCGAAGCCCTGGCCGCTCGCAAGGGTCATACTGATTTTCAACATGCTACAGCAACCGCCGAGTTCATCAAAATAATTCTTCGTTGGTGGAGCATTGTCAATGTAAAGACACCTAGTAAGGGCTTCCATCACCGTAATGTTTACGAAGAGCCCATGTCAAACCACACAGATGACCCAAAGGCAAGCTTTCTAAGCGCTTTTATCACATGGCTCGATGTGTGGGAATTTTATAGGCACGACACCGGAGTACTTACCCAGGAGACATTGAGTGCCTTGAGGCTCTCTGCTCAATCCCTTTTGGCATTGGTGAAGTACTGCGTTAGTGAGCTTCACTTTAAGTATATTCTGCTAGGGAAAGTCCAGACGGATACCCTCGAGAGTCGCTTTGGACAGTACAGGCAGATGGCTGGTGGGCAGTATCACATATCTGTTCGCCAGCTTTGCGAAACCGAGGGAAGGATTCGCCTTCAAAATGCCCTTCCAAGGATGAGCAACGATGATCTCAGAGGCATCGAAGAGACGGACAGTGTCAGGGATGCGGGCACTTCTTTTAGTGTTCATGTTAGCGATGCTGACCTTGATGAGCTCAGAGCACAAATGCCGGTGATTGGTTATGTTGGTGGGTATTGTGCACACGCTGCAATGAAAGTTCTCAAGTGTGAAAGCTGCCAGAGGCAATTGGTCGTTACCCGAAATACGGCCGAAACAGGAGAGGACACCCATTCTTTAATCGCACAACTGGATCGGGGTGGCCTCAAATTTCCTTCTGCTCTTGTAATCACAGTAGTTATGTACACAGAGGTTGTAGTTAGAAAGCTCATGACGGAAAGTACCTCTACCCAGTTTCTCCATGGGCTGAACCAAAAGAATGTCGTTCGGCAACTTACACTGGACTCTCTGCCAAGGCTTGAGGACATAGCTACGTGTGAAAACGGGCACACCTACGAGCTCCTCATCACATTGGTTGCAAACTGTGCAGCAAATATAATGCTCAACAACTTGTGCAAGCAAAGGAACGATCTTTTACGCATTGAAAAAGATCAGAAGGCGAAAAATAGAAAGGCCCGAATTTTTCTTGGAAAGTAATTTTCCAAGTGTCGCGTCTTTCTCTTCACATTTATTCTTGTGAAACTGCACAGAGTGTATTTGATTGCATGTCATGACTTGATTTCCTTGGTATACTTCTGCCTTATGTAAAATGAGCCTTGTTTCCAGTTTTGTATCTCTTTACAAGTTGTTAGCTTTTAAAAGTGCTGTACTTTTTTCTTTTTTTTTAACTCGAACTGCCTCGGTGCCTACTGTAGCAGTTGTACAGTCCGTTTTGGTACCTAAGCTGTGTACACTTTCCTTGTGCACTCTGTGTACAGACATGTTGTGCACTGTGATTTGTTTTTTCTTAGATTTTTGTTTGATTTTTTCCCTAGGACATGCACCTACCTGTGGCAGTACAATTACTTTTCTTTCTGTCATTTATCATGCTGTGGACCACAATTTAGTCACCAGTGTTCTTATGTATTGTATTTTTTGGCAAGTGTTAGAACCTGATACCTTGTGTTGCTACTGCTACTATGATAAACGAATGGTATGTTTTCCTCTAACGTACAATTTAAATGAAAGTGTGCTTTTTCTGTTCCAAAGCTCGGGGATGTTTTTGCTGTTACAATCTGTTTTGTTTTGAGTTTTATGTGGCAAGATATTGTGTTTTGTACTTTTGGCATATTTTCAGCATTAAGGGCAACACCTTGTGTTGCCTGTCGTCTGCCTGGACCGAGAACAATGCGCACTGTGATATTTGTACAGACGGCGTCTGGCTGTGATAAATAAATATGCATTATTCCATTCACGATATTCATTATTTCTTGATACCTTGATAAGTTCCCCAACCGCGGTGGCTCAGTGGCTAAGGCGTAGCGCTGCTGAGCACTAGGGCGCGGTTTCGATACCCGGCTGCGGCGGCCGCATTTCTGATGGAGGCGAAAAGCAAAAACGCCCGTGTGTACGAGATTTCGGCACACAATAAAGATTCCCAGGTAGTCAAACTTGATCCTGAGCCCTCCCCTACGGCGCGCTTCATCGCCTGCGTTGCGTCGGCGCGTTAAACCATACAATCAATCGATACCTTGATAAATCGTGCGGACATGGTGTCAAGGCACCTCGCCCGAGTCGGTAGGCGTGAAGGGCGCTCGCGGCTGGCGCAGCCACCCAGCGAAGGGCGGCCGGCCGGCCGGCGCGATGTGACGTCGTCGACGTCACGTCACGTGACGCGCAGGCCTGAAAAGCTTCCGGGGGTGACGGCTCTGCTCGCCGCCGGTGAGCGCGCAATTCGAAACGCTGCGCAGACGATCGGTGGTGTCACGCACCGTAGCCGGCACCTCCCTCGCACTCGGCCGCGGCCGCGTGCGACTCGCCGCCGCCGGTGTGCGCTTTCCAGAGGAGTGCCGTCATAGCCGTGGTGGACATATGGACGCCGACGCGCGCGCCTTCCCTGTGCAGTCGCCATCTGACACTGCGCTGGAGCCGCTTGAAAGCGCCCTGACTGGCGTTTGCCACTGTCATATAGCCATGGAGAAGGAGAGTGCAAATGCTGCTCAACGGTGCAGTAGAGCGGAGAAGCTTAACTCATCGGATCCCGAAGTAGTTGCCCGGCAAAATAAATATACATGTGCCACATAATACGTATACCGTGTGTGTGTCATTGGAACAGCTGTAAGCATGATGTCTGGAAAGCTAAGAATAATCAGCTGAACCTTTGCTAACGCTACGTATATCCTGGCATAGCTGAGCTAAGCCACTGCCATTTTTTTTCTGTCTTTCTGTCGCCCTTGCGTTTGTAATTAAGTTGCGTTTGTTTACCGCCCCTTTTAGTGCCCTCATAACTCTGGGGTATTCCCGAAATTCTGTGTCAAGAAAGCCCTAATTTCTCGGCGTTGCATTGTGCGTTCAATGAGGAAAGTGACTGCAGCGTGCAGAACGGGTTAATTGGGTTAGTGCCCCACTGGGTGCGTGCCTTGCTGTAGCTTTAGGCTAAGGGCTTGGCTGCGCTGCGGGCGCAACACGGTGTGCCTGTAATTAGTGGTCCCGGGCGCCGTGTTCTTCCTCGACCGTGCAGTGATTTGAGTCGAGCAGGAAAAGTTACCTGCTCTATTACTCTTTTCGGCCCGAAACAGAGGTTCTCCTGTTTTTGTTTCGTTTCGTATGTTGCACCATTTGCCGTTGTATAACGGCTATTTTTAGCGCGATAAAAAGCAGTGCCGAAAAGAGTGGTAGCTTATACCTTTAAAATGGGCATGGGTGCATCACGTCACGTGAAGGACAGATAGATGGTCACTTAGATTGACGGGGTGGATACGAAGATATTGGCGCGAAAGGTTATTTGTTTACTGTATTTTCGCGTTTGTCCCTCAAAGACTGTTAGCTACGCTCGGCGCAGGCGATGCCGCGCTGTTCGAGAAGTTTCGCGATTGCAGTAGATCATTTTCTTATTATTGCGTGCAGGGCGAGAATAGTTAACCTTACTCCAGAGTTTGCGCGACCACCAGTGCGGCTAGAAATCTCGATGCGTGATGATTCAGCGCTCTTTCTGTCTACCCTGTCCTTTTTCCTTTGTTCGCGCGCTGAAACGTCTTGCAATATGACTACGCACCAACTTGCCCAAGTTTCCACTCTTGTGATAAAACACGGCGCGTCCCAGCGTTGGTCATGCCGACAGGCCTCAGAAAGTTTCCAGTTCCATCCATCGCCGAAGGGAGGCGACAAAATCGTTTTCGTCACAGCTAAAGGAAAACTATAGTGGCTCCGTTCAAATCTGCCCTCGGGCACGCCAAAAAAATCCGCTAGGAGCGCCGTAGTAAGCACAAGCTATGAAGCCAAGAGAATCACCATTTTCGCAAAACACTGCTTTTTTCTACGCAAGTGAAGGCTAACATCTCAATTCCGCTTTGTGCGTAGCATTTTTGAGCCCTCAATTTTCAATTTGTTTAGCGATCGCGGTGCATTCGATCGTTCACACATTCGACATCATCGAGCTACCACGTGATGTCTACTCTAGATTCTCTTATCGGTGACCAAGCGCATAACTTGCGCCGCTGCTGTATTGGGGGCCAGCTGGTGCGCATATGCGCAGTTAGTTTTGATTCGATAAGTGACGTGTTCCTCGGTGTTCCGTGTTCTCTTTAGTAATTTTTAGACGCGAAGCAGCTCTTTGACTAGCCTGTGTAACGCTGTCCCTCCGTACGAACGCGCCGCGCGACGCAGGTGTTGGTGGGTGTTAATTAAAACAAGTAGGCGTCTAGTTTCTGCTGCCTGATAGGGAGCACGGCACAGTGCCTAAAGGTGGGTGTTGGCGAGGTGCCAAGTAGGTCACTCCGCTGCTGTGCGTTGACGTCACGCTCACCTCACAGTGCGCGCTGACGTCACTCCCTCGCCTGCCGGGACGCCCGCAACAGCTGCATCGACCGCCGACTCGTCGGTTCACTCTAAGGCGCTGCCGGTGTTGCATATTTGTGTACCACGTACATTTATATACACTGATCCTACACGTGCTCGAATGCTTGCGATTCTCTCGCATTTCGCTCTTACGTCATTTTCATGCGAAAAACCCCACCTCCTTTTGTCCACAGCTTGTCTGCAGTATGTCATAATGCTATGAAAACTGGAGGTGTTGAGCTGTCCCAAATGCGCTGTATTTTTTTTTCGTTTTATATTCTAATTCTCTCTTATATATATATATATATATATATATATATATATATATATATATATATATATATATATATATATATATATATATATATATATATATATATATATATACACACGCAGTAATCATCCATCTCGCGTGCTTACACTAAAGTGCCTTGAGTTATCGTCATGAGCCCGGCAAATAAGTCACGAACGGCCCGCGGTTATCAGCGTGACGTAGCGCATTCGCTGGGTACTTTCTAATATAGGAAAGTTATCGAGCACGCAGTTTTCATGAAAGAAACCGAAAACAAACCAGATTTCTGTTGGGAGGCAAGATTACCCTCTTTTTCTTAGTTTCGAGTGGGCACACTAATCGGACGAATGCAGCTCGATTCAGACGAAAACGGGAAACATAGATAAACAGGTACGAGCGCCGACTTGCACTTGAGTTGATTCGCACTTTAACGGGCCCCTTTTTATGCACCAAGCCTTGATATGGCGCCCAAAACATTGATAGGTATGACAAAATAACGAGAAAACAATGATGATGTCGGCAAAAAGTGATCGCGTGTTTGCAAGCCGGACAAAATGCTAGCGCTGATGCGCACGCATGTTATACACGAAGCAAACTAATTTAGTGATGAGAACTCCGAAGTGCATTGCACTTCGAAAACGTGGCTTGAAGATAACAAGAACGAACAAGCGCTGGGTGCACTGAAAACGTTTCTGTCGGTAACTTTTCACGTCAACGAGGCGCATCAAATAAAGGATTGATGCAAACTTGAAAAATACTCCATAACCGACGGCGCCGTATCGAGTAAGAGATGGAAGAGAGGCCATGTCTTGAGATCGTGCGCTAGTCGACGTATCTATGTTGTAATGTATAAATCCGATGGGGGCCCGGCGTGATCGAGCGAGTCCGTGACTTACCGCATTGGAGGCGCTTCACCTCTGCTGCAGTGCTCGTGCATACAATCTTCGGCAGATGGCAAGCAGAAGGTTGGAATATCTGGGGCCTTGGAAAACACATTGAACGCAAATATTTTACAGTATAACCGCGAACATCTCGAGGACGTCAGAATTCACTTCTCGTTGCGTGGTACAAACTACGGAGCTTAGATATATGAACGGCACCAGCCGTCATCCCGATTCAAAGGAGATGCTCCCATAACATTTATCCATCCTTAGATCCGTTCAAGGAGGTCTTCGAAAAAAAAATGCGTCCTTTCCTCATCGGGAAAACTGGGGCAGGCGAGGCTTCGCACGTGTGTACCTCACATGTAGTAGTAGAGTAAAAACTTTGTTGTACTAGAGGGAATTAGGGTGAAGGTGTGTGGGTCCTCTAGTCCAGGGCCCCAATGGCATTTGCGGCTCGCTGGGCCTCATCGAGCAGAGCAACTTGCCTGTCTCGATCCTTGCTCGCAAGCCAGACCTCCTTCTGCCTCTCAAATGGGTTTCTCCATAAACTGGTAATTCGTTTATTTTTCTTTCTTTCTTTCATACTGCGCTATGCTCCTTCCTAACTTTCTTCATGCTTCCCAAAAAGTTACTACATGGCGTTTATACCTTGCACTCTTGGCCTAGAGGGCGAAAGGCGAAGTAAGCTACTGAGCAGTGATAACTTCGCTCCACTATGTGCAGAACCAGCACCCTCTGGACCAGCTAAGGCCTCTATGTATCCTCCTCCTCGCGCCTGCGTCACAACATTACGACGGAGTTGCCCTTTCGGCTCTTTCGGGAGACGGGAGAATTGATTCGCAACGCGCATTCAGTGCACTAACGAGCGCGCAGCATTAATCGTTTCTGAGAACGCGTCCTCCGCTCCCGTCGTAGTGTGATGACGTCACCAAGAAGGGGAGAGGCCTTAGCTGGTGTAGAGTAAACCCCCTCTAGTCTAGAGAGTGTTGGACGAACGCAGTCTTGAAGGGCACGTGATCATGCAGGTGACGAGAGCTTCGTCGAGCGCCTGCAAGGGCAGAAGCACGAAGCATGCAGATTTACAGCTCCTCATTCAATGCTTTGAGCAGCTTGCTTTTCTCGCACCAAATGTGAGCGTGAAGTCTAGCGCTGTTCCTTCCGCCGTAGCAGGAATCGAGCTTTTCCTTTGAATTCTCATCCCGTTATTACGAAAGCTGCCCTGTGCGCTAGCTATTTCAGTGACTCGTATCTTCGGCATTCTGCTTCAATCTAACCTCCGCTTTTTTCGATTTTTTTTTTCTCGGACGAGAAATTGGTTAAATACTACTGTTCATCCGTATGGGTATTGATAACGTGAGCTCTAATAAAATTTCCCAAGACTCTGAGCCTTTTAAAAAGATATATATCAAGACGAAGCACACAGTTTGTGTGGTGAAGAATTGCCCGTAATATTCTCGTTGGGCGCGCGATTAGAACGCTGCTTTTTCTACGTTGCGCGCTAACGTTAAATCGTACCTAGAGTAAGATGGCGCAGGTGGGGCTCACTTCCGGAACACAATGTTGACTTTTTTTTGTTTAACCTCTTTAGTTATTTTTTTTTTACTCCGCCCATTCAGCGGCCGCCCTTGGCCTGCATCTCTTGCGCCTGGTCGGCTCGCTCCGGCCGCGGATTTATTGTGTAGCCTCCAAGACCGTCGTCGCTCTTCTAGGGTGCTGCGAGTATCGCCGTAGCCTCGCCTCGTATTCCCTGCAGATTGGCTACTATCCTTAGGGGCGTTGTGTTGGTGGGCCACTGAGCACGCGAACTGTTCTCAGATGCCTCTAGTTCAAGTTTACTATAGTTCTTTCTAATATAGTAAGAGAAGGAAGAGCTGAAGGCCATATTGCTTGACAGGGTCGCTTACTAACTACTATGCGCATTCGGCATGCATATGTGCAGCCGCGACCACGTCTGTGCGAGCGGCCGGTTTTGCTCTGCGGCGCGTCGCTTTGCGGCCATTGCTGGTTGTGACGTCGCGTGCACCGGAGCATGCGCGGCCGTACGGTCATGCAGGCATGCTCTGCACGGGTGACAACGGTGGTTTCGTGCTGTTAAACCTCAACTATGCTAAACCAACTAGCCCAGTCAGCCACTTTGTCAAGGGGTCACGCGTTAAGCAAATCCTTCGCGAAAACAATTATTTTACGCAAACGCTTCGTGAAACAAACAGGAAATAGCGCTGCTGTCTCTTCTTGAGCGCTAATGCCAGTGTGGTCCATTTGTCATTCGGGTGTTTTTAATCTGCTCCGTTTCTGTGTGAATGCCGTCCTTGGTCATCTTAGTTCTCGCTCGAAAAGACTCTATTCTATCACTGCCGTGCGAACATGGACTGATCTGGGAGGGGAGGTGGGTAGAGGGGTCCTGTGTATATGGTAGTTACTATCATCACAAGCATCCCATTACAGCACAAATAGTCTCGATTCGTCCTCATCAGTAATAGAGGGGGAGGGGGCGTCCCCCTCTCCTCCTTCGCCACTGCACGCGAGTGAGGATACTGTCGCCGAGTGGGTCGACGAGCGGTGGAGCGAATCCTCGTTTCTCCTCCTCCTCCCATCTGGGTCGCGCACTCGCTCGCGGCGGAGTCGGCGGTGCGCATTCTTTCCGCGATGTTTCGCCGCTGTCGCCGTCCTGCCTTGCTCCGCGGCGGCCGTCGGTCGCTTGGTGCGCGTCTTGTGCCGTTTCTTGCTTTGACTTCGATTCGCGTAGGTGAGTGCCTACCGACCACATCTGCGTTTGTTTTGGTTTCCTCCGGGAGCTGTCCTGTTCCTCTTGTATCACCTGTGGTGCAGCTCTGTGATAGCAGTCGCGCAGTTTTAAAATGCTGCAATGTTTGTTTCACGGATGGATCCGACCTTTTCTTCTGGCATGTATTGTGCAGTGTTTTCACCGGGGCTTCCTCGACCACCGCTGGGCTTGGTGAAAAAGCGTATATCCCACGTAAAGCGAACACTCTCGTGAACGGCTCGACCCGATTGTGTTGTCTTGCGGGGCACTTTACCAAGCGCCGGCCCGTACTCGGCCGCTTCGTCGCTGCCGGATTTCTTCGTTTAGCTGATCGTCGCAGTTGGCCGATAGCTGATAAATTGTGAGCGTCGTTCGAATCGTGGTTTTTTCTTTTTTCGCGGTGTATGTTAGTTAAGTAAAAAGGCAGAAACAAAAAAAAACTTTTTATTCGGGTTTTGATGTGAATGACGCACTTCCGGGAAAGGACAATTGTCATCTGCTCAGTAGACGCACCAAACTAGGCGCGCACTGAGTTTAGGAAAGTACGAATTGTGCTTTCGGCTGGTGGGCTAACCGTCGTCGGTATGAACCTGGACACTAGCCGAGATGCCAATGAGCCACAATTCGTACGGTTATCCGCACGCATCGATTTTCCGGCTGTGTGTATGCGTGCAAGGGCTCGTTCTCCCGTGTTTCGACACAATATTAATGAAATCTAACAGACAATAATGCCAAGTAAAGTATAGGTGAGGTTATTGAACCAAATTGTGAGGTAAATGTGAAGAAAGAAAAGTGGGTGAAAAAATAACTTGCCGTGGGCAGGAACTGTGGGCAGGAACAGTGGGCAGGTTTCTGCCCACGGCCAGTTATCTTTTCACCCACCTTTCTTTCTTCACATTTACCTTACAATTTGGTCTAATAACATCCCCTATACTTTACTTGGCATTAATGTCTGTTAGATTTCATATATATATATATTGTCCGCCGCCTAAAAAAATACTCCAGTGCTCTTGCCCGACTCCAAAAGATTTATACTATGACAGGTTCTCCCGAGGAAGGCCTTGTCAAGTTTTTTTCTCTTTTTATTACTGTGCAATATTTCTGTGTAGTGTATTGTGAATTAAATATTCTGTTTGTAATGTCTGGTGCACTTTTTGTCTCCTTTCTGGCTTACTTTGGTAATCCGGGGTGGGTTTATTTGTTTTAAATGTATTGCTGCGATTGTGCAGTGAATGTACAAGAGACGGTTTACTACAGTAGCATAACGAACCCTGAGTGAAAGAAAGTGCTGATGGCAGACTACAAATAGACTATAGCATTGTTTTTTTTTTTAATTTGCTTGCTTAGAGTGTTTTAGGCCGACCATAGAACAGCGGTAACTATAAGTGTCTGTGGGATTACAGCAATGCATGCTTCATGAATGTGCGTTTAGACGAGGTGCCAATTTTTCTCAAGCTTGGGAACAACCTTTTTCAGGAGTGGCACCAAGCTGACCGAACTGCAAAAGATGAAGAGTGAGGAGATGTCACCACAATGTCCTCTAGCTGCAAAGGTGAGAATTTCCTTCTGAATTCACACATACTCGGGCAGTTTTAAAGATTAACATCTTGGGTCAATGTTGAAGTTTAATCGTTTTTACAAAAATATTCGGGTTACATAATACGTAGAGAATCAGGAGTTCCGAAAATGAGAACTGTCAGGGGGACCTGTTATCATTAGTTGGTTACATGGAAGTAAGTAGCAGCAGCAGCAAAGCTAATAGTGCAAAGAAATAAAAAATTCACTTAATACAGAACAATGTGTACTAAAAGGAAAAATGATGTATTTACTATAACAGTATTGTGCAAGACTAAAAATGTACGAAAGTAGGAATACAAAAGAATAAAGTGATGATGAAAATAAATTTATTACAGGTGAATAGAAGGCTCGTTTAACAGCATGTTTTTTATGTTGTGTTTAAAAGACATATTGATTCCAAAGATGAACACTATAGAAGCGAGCTGTAGATCTGCCATAGTTGGATTTGATTTTAGGTAAAATCAGGTTATTATGCTTGGAAAACCTGGTATATTTAGCAGGTGGTATCTGCCTCTTATAGGAGTTGCAACACAAAACTTTTACATCTCATCTTTCGTGTTGCAATAAGTAGTTAAGCAATGGGGAAATCCTCTGCTGATCTGAAACAGAGCACCCAGTTTCAGATTCAGTTTCAGAGAGCACCAAGGGAGGCAGTTTGTAAACACTTCTGCACAGGTGAGCACACTAAATAATGACACACTCGCCGTAAGCATGACATAGCGTGCATGTGACAGACCGGGGAAAGAACACGTGCAAGGAGGGAGGCAGATAACATGAACATAGGGCGTAGGTTGTTTGTTGATTGGTTACATGCTGAGTTATTCAGTCATGCCAGTTGCAAAACTGTATCCCAAAGTCTAAACACACAATTGGCCGATTTCGCGGGAATCGGCAGACTGTTGTGCCATGTGGGAGCGGCAACGCTAAACACAAAATAATGCGCCTAATAGTTGGTGTGCTGATTAACAGGTGGCGCGACAATCTGCACAATCACGACATCTGAGCTAATGGTGTGTCTGGATTTTGATTCATGGAGCCTACGGGGAGTTTTGCAACTCGTATGATTGAATAACTCTGCTTACATCCAAATCAAAATGTTTTTTTAGCAAGATGTTTTGTTTTGCTTGCATTTGCACCCCACGTACCTTTAGCTTGATTTCGTTCTGGGCGAATTAGTCGTTGATATTCTGCAGATGATGTTTGTCTATCCACACAAATCTATCTTCAAGTTATTTCACCCTCAAAATTTTGTGTCGGTACTCCCTTAAACAGATTACTAAGCTCTGTAATTTTACTGTAGTACATTATCAGGTTAGTCAATGTCGACCTTTCAATAGCACCAGCAGTTAGTTCTTGCATGAGACCTTGGTAGACGCTTGCATGAGACCTTGATAGTTTAATTCTATCTGATGGTATTTAGCTTCAGCTCAGTTTCTGTACAAGCTCATTATTAATCGACATTAACTTGCTTAACCCATTGGTTTCCACAGCCGGTGTTCTGCCGGGCCTGTCGGCGAGGACAAAAGCACTTTGATCGGCGAATTGCCAGCCATTTAGAAAATAATTGTTTTTGACAATGTTTCATAGATGGCAGCACATTATTTAATGTTTTCTGGATGTCTTGTCTGCTAGATGGACATGGTTGTTCGTTGTTGGAGCTGTGTGTGTGGTGAAGGGTGCTCATTCCCGGCTTTCTCCAGCTGTGACGTTGTGCGAAAACCCGTCCACCATGACCTTACCATTGTGCCTACAAGCCACCGAGTGGGGTCATTATTCTCTTCAGATACTGCCAGAAAAATTTTAAAATAATCCCTCATAGCTGTGCTTAGTTTGTTGTTGAAAGGCACTGGGCAAAAAGTGCGAGAGTGGATTCAGAGTGCTAAAATGCCCCTGTGCTTCAAAGTTCCTTGTGCGCAAAAATTCTATTTGAACAGTGATGCAGTGAAGCATTGCCAACATTATGAAGCAAGATTTATTATTGTATGACATTTTTTGCGGATTTTAATTTGATTCATCTGCACCGACCCATGCCTGCCAGTGGGCTCACAATTTTTCACGAGATACTAAGCGGAAGCCAGGGGTCGTTAATTTGATCTCTTAAGCAGAAATGCTCAGTTGTCTGTGGATGTGGAGGTTTTTATTCTGGCTGATTATGAGATAATAACAGTACAGACACTAGTATTTTAGCATAGTCTATTTGTTCTCACTTATGGCATTTACTTTTTTTATTTGGCAGACATTGTTGGAGAGCAAAGCAGGAGATCTGTGTTCGTTGCAGAAGCCCTCAACAAGGTGAGAGCTCGCTGTGTGAATGAAGTGCCGCGTTGCATTGGAGTCCTAAAATGGCATACGGTATTCAACATTTTTTTTTAAACAAACAAGTATTGAGGACTGAGCTTGCGTGTTTCTGTTACAAATGGCTGCAGTGGGGCAATCATGGGTGTCTGATGATGTCTGAACCCTGGTGAGGTTAGAAGTGTGGGCTCACGCGACACTTAGGAAAGTGCTTTATTCAAACAAAAAAATATTGAGAGCTTACAACTCATGACAATGTTTGCGAGAAGCACTTTTCAGAGAGTGACATAGACAACTGGCAGTATTATGGCGAGCAGCAAAGGAGCTGTCTACTATAAGAACTAGCAGTAACCCAGACGACACCCCACCGGTAATGATAGAAAGGCGTTTGATTCAGTAGAAATATCAGCCGTCATGCAGACACTGCGGAATCAGGGCGTAGATGGAATATATATAAACATTCTGGAAGAAATATACAGGGGATCAACTGCTACCATAGTGCTTCATAAAAAATCAACAGAATACCAATAAAGAAGGGTGTAAGGCAGGGGGACACAATCTCCCCAATGCTATTTACCGCGTGCTTACAGGAGGTCTTCAGAAGCCTAGAATGGGAACAGTTAGGTATAAGAGTCAATGGAGAATACCTTAGTAATCTGCGCTTTCGCCGATGACATTGCATTGCTGAGTAACTCAGGGGACGAATGGCAACTCATGATTACGGAGTTAGACAAGGAGAGCAGAAAGGTGGGTCTTAAAATTTAATCTGCAGAAAACGAAAGTAATGTACAACAACCTCGGAAAGGAGCAGCGCTTTGCTATAGGTAATAGTGCACTTGAAGTTGTAAAAGACTATGTCTACTTAGGGCAGGTAATAACTGCAGAGCCTAACCACGAGATTGAAGTAACTAGAAGAATAAGAATGGGGGTGGAGCACATTCGGCAGGCACTCTCAAATTATGACAAGTAGATTGCCACTGTCCCTCAAGAGGAAGGTATATAACAGCTGTATCTTGCCGGTAACTTAGCTACGGAGCAGAAACCTGGAGACTCCAAAAGAGGGTTCAACTTAAATTGAGGACGACGCAGCGAGCAATGGAAAGAAAAATGGTAGGTGTAACCTTAAGAGACAAGAGAAGAGCAGAGTGGATTAGGGGACAAACGGGAGTTAAGGATATCATAGCTGCAATAAGAAGAGGAAATGGACATGGGCCGGGCATGTAGCACGGAGACAGGATAACCGCTGGTCATTAAGGGTCACCAACTGGATTCCCAGAGAAGGGAAGCGGGTAGGGGAGACAGAAGGTTAGGTGGGGCAGATGAGATTAAGAAGTTTGCGGGTATAAATTGGCAACAGCAAGCACAGGACCGGGTAACTGGCGGAACATGGGAGAGGCCTTTGTCCTGCAGTGGACGTAGACAGGCTGATGATGATGATGATGATGAGGCTTAGCCAGAGAAGAGAAAAAAAGTTGATGAATCGACAATAATTGTGCACAAAAATGCAAAGCCGGTGTTTATTTTGAGCACGCATGTCACAAAGTTTCAATTTAACATTGGCTTCAAGAATAACAAAAAAACTCTTTCAATGCAACTTTTGGTGCTGAATATTCTTTGTCAACTTGCAAATATCTACGTGAAGGTAGCTCACCAACAGATGCAAATTATTGTGGGGCTGTTCACCAGTCGACGGGGGCATGATCTGACATTGTGCATAATACTGCTTGCGGACCTGACATATAGAATAATTTCTGACACCTGACTTATAAGGCCCATCATTGGTTAGAACAAATGATACCTAGCCTATCGAGCTCGTGCCAGCTTCATTTAAAAGGTGCCACGAGTGTTTTTTTTTTTCTTTCTCTCTCTCTCTTGTCCATTACATGACTCGAACGATAGGGGGAACCTCAGTGTCATGCTGGACTTTTTCACTAAATTAGGACATGCGAGGGAGTATCATTGTGCCTCAATTCTTATTTTTGTGTATCAGCTTAAAGGGACAACAAAGTCAACTATTAAGTCGTCTTTTATTGTTGAAATTGCAGCCCAGAAACCTTGTGGTGTTACTTTTGGGCTAAGGAAGTGTTTATTTCGAAATAAGATCACTTTTTAGTGATCCGCATCGGGTTAGCGCACTTCAAATTACCCACCCAAACGAAATGTCTCACATCACTATTGCCGTGCACAATGTTGCCCAGCTTTACTGCACAGCTGCCAACACTAGTAGCAGCAGAATGAAAGCAGGGGGAGCCCAGCAGCAACAACAGCAATTCACTATGTTCTGCTGCCATTCGCTCAGAGATGGCAGTCGTTATTCGTTCAACTGGGCCCCGGTAGATGGCACCACCTGTCGATGCAAAATTGAATTTTTTAACACTCGCATCATTCCCATAGTAACGTCCGGCAATTTTTTTTTTTTTTTCGCTAATCAAACAGAAATGAACAAGCGGTGTTTTGTTACGTCTCTTGATGCACAGAATGTTTTTTATCTGGTGCAGCTAGTTCGATTACTTGGGATTAATTTTCTGCTGTTCTTCTGACGTCATCAGGATCATTTTGAGAATGTCCTACTGCCACGCATGTGTTCGTGTGCATTCACCTTAATTTCCCAGGAGGTGGGGCTCCTGCTGGTGATAATATGTCATTTTAGATGTTCTCATTTTAGATGTTCTCATACAATGAGCTTTCACTCTGATGTAAATTGTAGTTTGTTTGACTTCAGTGTCCCTTTAAGAGTAAACAACCATGTACATGTAATTTGTAAGATGGCATTCTGTTGTTT
>WOVY01004318.1:0-50000 GCA_013436015.1 Rhipicephalus annulatus
AATGTCTAGCGTTATCGCTGGCGGTGGCGTAGCTTCCAGAACAATCTGTACCGTTCGCACAGTGGGCGCTGATCTTCTCGAAATGATCTACTACAGTCGGAAACACCTTCTAGTGAAAACTGCAGGCGCGGTTTGCGCTAAGAATCGTGTGGTGTTTTGGGACGATAACAAAAACTTGGGAAATGGAACGTGGCATTGCCCCCCTCTGAAAAAGGCATCGTCCCGATGCTTTAAACTAAAGATGAAAGTACAATAATATGCAAGAAAGTACAATGAATAAACACCGATACAACAAAATACAAAAAACAACTGGTTCAGTTTGTTAACGCGCATGAAACGGCTTGAGGCGCGCGACATGGACGACTTCAGGTCCGCGATCGGCGTCATTGAGAGTTCGTGATGCCGTCGGGGACAACCTCGTAATCAAGTGGGCCGAGACGTCGAACCACCTTGTACGGTCCGAAGTACCGTCGCAGAAGCTTTTCACTTAGTCCACGTCGGCGTATCGGCGTCCACACCCAAACACGTTCACCGGGCTGGTATTCCACGAAGCGTCGTCGAAGGTTGTAACGGTGGCTGTCGGTCGTCTGTTGATTCTTGATACGGAGACGCGCAAGTTGTCGGGCTTCTTCGGCTCGTTGAAGGTACTCGCTCACATCGAGGTTTTCTTCGTCGGTGACGTTGGGTAACATGGCATCGAGCGTCGTTGCCGGGCTCCTTCCGTAGACCAATTTGTATGGAGATAGTCTGCGTCGTCTCCTGCACCGCCGTGTTGTATGCGAAGGTCACATACGGAAGAATGGCGTCCCACGTCTTGTGTTCGACATCGACGTACATTGACAGCATGTCGGCGATCGTCTTGTTAAGCCGCTCGGTGAGGCCGTTGGTCTGTGGGTGGTACGCTGTCGTCCGGCGGTGGTTTGTTTGGCTGTATGCCAAGATCGCTTGAGTTAAGTCGGCAGTGAATGCCGTTCCTCTGTCGGTGATAAGGACCTCCGGGGCGCCGTGACGTAGGACGATATTTTCGACGAAGAACTTAGCTACCTCGGATGCACTGCCTTTTGGCAGGACTTTTGTTTCGGCGTAGCGGGTGAGGTAGTCGGTAGCTACCACGATCCACTTGTTTCCGAAAGCCGACGTCGGGAACGGCCCCAGTAGGTCCATACCAATCTGCTGGAAAGGTCGGCAAGGTGGATCAATTGGCTGCAGAAGTCCCGCTGGCCTTGTCGGCGGTGTCTTGCGTCGCTGACAGTCCCGGCATGTTCTCACATAACGGGTGACGTCGGTGGTAAGACGTGGCCAGTAGTACCTTTCTTGTATCCTCGCGAGCGTGCGAGAAACACCGAGGTGCCCTGCCGTCGGATCGTCGTGCAGGGCCTGCAGGAGTTCTGGTCGCAGAGCTGAAGGCACCACAAGGAGGTACTTAGCTCGAAGCGGTGAAAAGTTTTTCTTTTGTAGAAGACCGTTCCGTAGAAAGAACGACGCAAGTGCGCGCTTGAATACCTTCGGGACTTCGGCGGTCCTGCCTTCGAGGTATTCTATTAGGGCCTTAAGTTCCGGGTCGGCCCTCTGTCGTTCAGCGAAGTCGTCGGTAGTTATCGTTCCTAAGAAGTAGTCGTCATCCGGGTCGTCGGGTAGCGGTTGGTCGACAGGCGCACGAGAGAGACAGTCGGCGTCGGAGTGTTTTTTGCCAGACTTGTAAATGACAGTAATGTCATATTCTTGAAGTCTCAGGCTCCATCGTGCGAGGCGACCTGAAGGGTCCTTCAAGGTGGCTAGCCAACACAATGCGTGGTGGTCGCTCACAACTTTGAAGGGCCTGCCGTAGAGGTAGGGGGCGAAATTTCGACGTAGCCCAGATGATGGCGAGGCACTCCTTTTCTGTTGTGGAATAATTTGCTTCTGCTTTGGATAGCGATCGGCTGGCGTAACTAATAACCCTTTCAAGTCCGTCAGCCCTCTGCACAAGAACGGCGCCAAGACCTACGCTGCTTGCGTCAGTATGTATTTCTGTCTCGGCGAATTCGTCGAAATGGGCAAGTAACGGAGGCGTCTGGAGGCGATGTTTTAGCTCCTGGAAAGCGTGTTCCTGCGGCGTTTCCCACTTAAACTCCACGTCGGCCTTGGTAAGGTTAGTGAGAGGATCGGCGATGCGGGCGAAGTTTTTCACGAACCGCCTATAATAGGCACACAGGCCCAGAAATCGGCGCACTGCTTTCTTGTCAGTGGGCGGCGGGAAGTCGGCGATGGCGGCTGTTTTCCGTGGATCGGGACGAACTCCAGACTTGCTGATAACGTGCCCCAGGAACAAGAGCTCCTCATACGCAAATCTGCACTTTTCTGGCTTCAGTGTGAGTCCGGAAGTCTTGATGGCTTGAAGTACAGCTTCAAGGCGCCGAAGATGCTCGTCGAAACTCGAGGAAAACACGACGACGTCGTCCAAGTACACAAGGCAAGTCTGCCACTTCAATCCTGCCAGTACTGTATCCATAACGCGTTGAAAAGTTGCAGGCGCTGAGCAAAGGCCGAAGGGCATCACCTTAAACTCGAAGAGGCCGTCCGGTGTTATAAACGCCGTCTTCTCTCGGTCTCTTTCGTCGACTTCGATTTGCCAATAGCCAGTCTTGAGGTCCATTGACGAAAAGTACTTGGCGTTATGGAGCCGATCAAGTGCGTCGTCTATTCGTGGGAGAGGATACACGTCCTTCCTTGTGATTTTGTTCAGGCGGCGATAATCGACGCAGAAACGTAGGGTCCCATCCTTTTTCTTCACTAACACCACTGGGGATGCCCATGGACTCTTCGGACGGCTGGATAATGTCATCCCGCAGCATTTCATCAACTTGTCTCTTCATGGCCTCACGTTCTCGCGTCGAAACCCTGTACGGACTCTGACGGAGTGGTCTGGCATTTTCTTCGGTTATGATGCGATGTTTCGTGATTGGGGTCTGCCGAATTTTCGATGACGACGAAAAGCAATCTTCGTTTGCAGGAGCAGGGCCTTGAGCTGTTCTTGCTTATCGTTCGGAAGTCTGGGATTGACGTCGAAAGCTATAGGAGGGGCTTGGTTCCTCTGAGCAGGTTCCGCAGAATCGGCGAGGGCGAAAGCACTGGTGGCTTCGACAATTTCTTCGATGTATGCGACCGTTGTTCCTTTGTTCACATGTTTGTACTCATTGCTGAAATTCGTGAGCATAACCGTTGCTTTGCCTCCCCGCAGCTCTGCAATTCCTCTTGCGACGCAAATATTTCGGGTGACCAACAGATGCTGACTGCCTTCAACGACGCCTTCCAAGTCAGGTGATTTAGGAGCGCCGACTGAAATTATGACGCTTGAGCGAGGCGGAATGGTGACTCGTTCTTCCAGCATATTCAAGGCATGATGTCCTGACGGCGTGCGCGGCGGTAGTGCTTCTTCTGTGGATAACGTTATCGACTTTGTTTTTAGGTTGATGACAGCACCATGGAGGCATAAGAAGTCCATGCCAAGGATGACATCTCTCGAGCAACGCTGTAGGACTACGAAGTCTGTAGGATAAATACGGCCGTTAATGGTGACTCTCGCTGTGCAGATTCCTGCAGGCGTTACGAGATGACCTCCGGCTGTGCGGATTTCAGGGCCTTTCCAAGCTGTCCTAACTTTCTTTAACTTCGCGGCGAACGACCCACTGATGACAGAATAGTCGGCTCCAGTATCGACGAGAGCGGTCACACTGTGGCCGTCGATAAGAACGTCGAGGTCGCTAGTTCGCCGTCTCGCATTACAGTTAGGGCGTGGCGTCGGGTCACGGCTGCGTCGGCTTGTTCCGCTGCTTCCATGTTGCGTCGTCAGGCCACCTTCGGTAAGTGAGCTTTCACCGTCAGGGCTTTGCCTGTTTGGCGTTGTGTTCGGAAAGCTCCGTCGCGGCGTCGTCGTCGTCGGAGGATCTTCGGTAGTTCGTCGCACAGCAACCGCACCTCCACCGGTTGCTGCCCTTAGTTTCCCGGATACGGGCTAGGAGACCGGCCCTGCGTTGGGCCAGAGTACTGCCGGTGGTGCGGTGACGTGCGGCGGCTGGGCGACGGGGAACGCGAAGGGCTTCGTGGTGTCCACCGAGTTCCTGTCAGGTAGTCGGCGATGTCACGTGGTCGTTCTCCTGGCTGTGGACGCGGTGCATTGACGGCGAAGCCACGCAGTCCCATCTGTCGGTACTGGCAACGGCGGTATGTGTGTCCGGCCTCGCCGCAGTGGTAGCAGAGCGGGCGATGGTCAGGGGTGCGCCAGACGTCAGTCTTCCTCGGTGCACTGCGCTGGGCCGCTGGCGAACGGTATGACGTCGGTGGGGGTGGTGGCGGCGGTGGCGTCTGTCGACGGAAGTGCGATGGGGCGGCGTTTTGGCGTGGACGGGGAGGAGCGTTGTGGCGCAGTGCAGCGGCGTAGCTCATAGCTTCCGGCTCGGGCAGTGGTGCGTGGGGAACTTGAAGCGATTGCCGAACTTCTTCTCGCACAATGTCGGCGATCGAATCCACTTGAGGGTGCGCCGAAGGCAACAGTTTGCGCAGCTCTTCCCGCACGATCGCTCGGATTGTTTCACGCAGGTTTTCAGAGTCACTGGTTTTAGCAGCAGCGCATTCTGGAATCAGGCGACGATTATACTGTCTGGTGCGCATGTCAAGGGTTTTTTCGATGGTGGTCGCCCCGGATACAAATTCTTGGACGGTGTTTGGTGGATTTCTCATTAGTCCCGCGAAGAGCTCCTGTTTGACCCCTCGCATGAGGAAACGAACTTTCTTCTCCTCAGGCATGTCTGGGTCAGCGTGACGAAATAGGCGGGTCATCTCCTCTGTGAAAATTCCAACCTTCTCATTTGGAAGCTGAACCCGGGTCTCTAGTTGAGCAGCGGCCCTTTCTTTGCGAGCGACGCTCGCGAACGTTTGCAGAAATGCGCCGCAGAAGACATCCCACGTTCGGAGCGTGGACTCATGATTCTCTAGCCAGGTCCTTGCGGTGTCTTCCAGGTAGAAGTACACACGACGGAGCTTTTCTTCGTTGTCCCAGTGGTTGAGGGCGGCCACACGGTCGTATGTTTCCAGCCAGGTCTCCGGGTCTTCGAACGATGACCCATGGAAAATTGGTGGTTCCCTGGGTTGATGCATGACCATCGTGGGCTGGGATGCGGCGGTTGTCATTGTCGCTGCAGTCGCAGTCACGGCCTTGGTCTTCCGCGCTTTGTCTTCTAGAAGCCCGTACTCCGGTGGTAGCCCTTGCTGTCGGCGGCTTGTTCGCTGCTCCTGGTTGGCGTCGGTGTCTTCTCCGCGACGTGGGCTGGGTTCACGGCTTGATGGGGGCGTCCGGTACATGAACGAAGCAGCACCTCCACCAGATGTCACGGGGTCGTGACGTGGCCGAAGACAGGAGACTTCGTGTTGGGGTTTAACTGTTTATTTGGGCGAACCTGTGCCCGGTAAACGGAAAGTCCAATTACAGCAGCAGTCTCGCACAGATAGCAGTCTCGGACTGATAGCGGCGAACGGAGCGTCGGCCTTCGATCAACAAAACTGACAAGCGGCGAAGCGCGGCGGCATTTATACTCTTGCCGTGAAATGTTCTAGCGTTATCGCTGGCGGTGGCGTAGCTTCCAGAACAATCTGTACCGTTCGCACAGTGGGCGTGATCTTATCGAAATGATCTACTACAGTCCGGAACCTTCTAGAAAACTGCAGGCGCGGTTTGCGCTAAGAATCGTGTGGTGTTTTGGGACGATAACAAAAACTTGGGAAATGGAACGTGGCAATATTATGATATGTGGGGCCTGAAGTCTCAAAACCACGATACACGATATGAATATGAGAGACGACGTAGTGGAGGGTTACCCTGCCGCGGTGGTCTAGTGGCTAAGGTACTCGGCTACTGACCCGCAGGTTGCGGGTTCAAATCCCGACTGTGCAGGCTGCATCTCCGATGGAGGCGAAAATGTTGTAGGCCCATGTGCTCAGATTTGGGTGCACGTTAGAGAACCCCAGGTGGTCGAAATTTGCGGAGCCCTCCACTACGGCGTCTCTCATAATCATATGGTGGTTTCAGGACGTTAAACCCCACATATCTATCTATCTATCTATCTATCTATCTATCTATCTATCTATCTATCTATCTATCTATCTATCTATCTATCTATCTATCTATCTATCTATCTATCTATCTATCTATCTATCTATCTATCTATCTATCTATCTATCGTAATGGAGGGTTCTGGAGTTTCGGACTACCCTGAAATAATTAACATGCACCTATATCGAGTGGAACACGTGCCTGAAACATTTTTGCTTCTGCAAAGAAAGACTTTCTTTTTTTGAAGAGGTGCACGCTAAAAGGCGTCTTCAGTAACCGTGTGAGAGCCGTTTACTCTCTTTCGCGTAGAAAAGCGTGCCACACAGACGAGGAAACGTACCCTATTAACTCTAACACTCGCACGCACATGCTGGTACGTGCGGGTAGACAAAGCCGTGCAAAACAAACACGCATGCCTGAATAGGACGCAGACGGGGCAAGGTCCATCTTCCGTAGGTGGTGTAGCACGCCCCACGTTGTAAGCCCTCACCCGGCTTCACAAAGTGAACACACAAATAAAGTAGGACAAATACCGGGTTCACTTGAGAGCGCCTTTGAATCCGCTGTACGTCTGTGCCACGCTTGGCGTGGTGTTATCTCGCGATCGTGTCGCTCTTACTTTTCCTAACGACTTAGAACTAAGAAGAGCGTGGAAGCTCCGCTGCTCTTAGTCGGTGCTGGCTGAAACGACAGTTGGGAAATCACTTTTGTAAGGTAAGCAGGCGACGCGGCGCAGAGATAAGGAGGGCAGTTCCCTCGCCAACAACGCCGTGTGCTGTTGAGACTCCAAGAGTTCCGCAAAAGTTGTCCCGTCTCCAGAGGCCGAGCTCCACACTAATGTCACCTTCGTTAATTCGTTGGAAAAATACCTCTCTCGACGCTTAACTGATCTTGAACAGAATAGTTCGCTAAATTGAACGGCCTGCCACTGTTTGGAGAGGCCTTTCTTTTAAAGAAGTCTGTTCCATCGCACTTGGTTACGGGACATTTTTTGTGCTCTGTGACCTCACGTGCAGGGCTTGTCAAAAGTTCGCATGATATGCTTCCATAGAAATACGTGGGATAGTGGCCGGTGAACTTTTGATGCATTTTCTCCCCAACTGATTACGCAGGCTACCTTCACTTGTTGTGACTACTAGCAGTTGTATACGATAATGGTAACTATCTGTGATACTCACCCTAAAGCTACGCCTCTGAGATAACGCAATGCGCAACAGAACGCCCATAACTGAGGAAGGCACAAGAGACTCTCCTGAGGCGCTTTACCTGCCGCCTCCGCCTCCGGAATGAGACAACGAGCAATGCGTAACAAAACCACACACACACACACACACACACACACACACACACACACACACACACACACACACACACACACACACACACACACACACACACACACACACACACACACACACACACACACACACACACACACGCAAAGAATGAAAGCGTGTACTGAACACGTACACACACGCACACACACAAACGCGCGCACACACACGCACACACGCAAAAAAAACGAAAACGTGTACTGAACAGCCATATGTCTGCACAAACAGATATGACTGCGCTCTACTTTTGCGAGTTGAACATGGCGTTCATATATATACGTGTTCTAGATCTCGCTAATAACTCCCGAGTCGGGAAGTTCTCCATTTACTTAAATTCCTCTCCGTTCCCTCTCCAACTTTCTCGGATTTTCAAGCTGCTTAAGTCCAGGTTCCCTAACCGTTCCCGGGCGCTTTCTTTTCCTTTCTCTCTTTTCTTTGTCTCCCGTTTTTCCAAGGAAGAGAGTCGCGGGGCATCTTTTGTTCCTCGTCGCTCACCTTTTGTTTCTCCTCGCCGCGTATATATAATTATGGGGATTCTAGCGCACGAACATGTCGTTATGGAAAGCGGGAGCCTTCGTCGCGCGACGGGAAACCGAGCCGGGGCTGACGGATTCGGAGAGCCTCCATTTCCCTTTCCCCGTTCCGCTCGAAGAAGCCACTTAATTGCTTCGTCGAGTGCGTGGCAAGGGAACGAAGGTGAAGTATGCAGGGAAAATGGGGAAGAGAGGTCGAGAAGAACGAGTCCCCACACAACGCAGAGGGTCCGGTCGAGAGTCGGGCTCTCTTTTTTTTCCCCGGCAGGGAACACTATTTCCTTTATTTAAAGTCGTAACGAGAATCCGGCTGTTGGGGATTTAGGGGAATGGCGCGCTGCATTCGATATGAGCCTTCGTACTTGCTGCTACCGCTGAGGTCACCTTTGGAGGGATTGGCCACCGCACGCGCACTATGCGCGCACCACAGTGCGTTTGCATCGGGAAACAAACAAATTTGATTCACCGGTGCATTGTAATGAGGGCTCTTACGTCGAGGAATCCGATAAAAGAACGAGGGGAGGTTAGGAAGTTGTTCCCAAGCACCCGCTTACGAAGGGTCTGTTCTTTACGGTATACACCTGACGGCGTTAACTGGAAAGCCGCGTTGTACTATACGGGTATTTACTGGAGTAATTTGGTCGTGGAGGCTTTGTGTTCTGCTATACTTGGATTTCTGGCCGGTGTGGTAGTCTCACTTTTTGTTGTCAGTCGGTCTCGGCGATGTGCCAGCGAGACGCCGTTTGCTTATCTTTACTTACGAGTTTAAGTGCATGGCGCGTAAAGTACGCGTTTCCTATGCTTATGTGCGTGCTTCTGACGGGTGTATGCTTCTGGGATTGTACAAACTATATTGTCCCTGATCTGTATGTAAAGGACAATCGACCACCGATTTTCTGCGTTAATAACAAACCACACTGATGGGCAATCGTCCAACACGGAAAACAAATTATGTAATGGAGACGTTGGCTCCCTATTGAACAATTTAATCACTGGTGTAGCACGGGGATGGGGGGTGGGGAGTAGGGCTGAATCTTTATATAGTATATATGAACACATAAAGGCACACACGAACATAAAACCATTATTTCACCCTCTCCACCGAAAAGTTTAGGCTGGTTTTACATAGGTTCAAGTCTCCTTCTCTGAATATCTGCATTGTTTGCACAATACAGTGACACAATCGCATACATGTTGGTCAAAAGCAAAAAAAAAAGAAAATTAAACGTTGAAGATTTATTGCTGCGTAACTGAAATCCTTGCATACTGACTCGACGCTGATTTGAATCCAGAGCGCATATACCTTACACTGTTGCAAGGGATAACATGCGTCTTCTATCGCATCTTTGATTTGTTTCATACACTGCTTGCTGCGTATGAACGTCCTTACTTTTATAAACATGGCGTCGTTGTTGACATATAAACACTGCATCCCCAAGACAAGTTGGCAGAATTTACTAACGTCAGGTAATGCACTGCAAGGATAAAATCGACATATATATAAGTGGTGCCAATGATAAGTCATTTGCGCTGTTTGTAACGACACCGCTGATGGATATCGCTGATTCGAATAGGGTTAAATGCATTTTATTATGCTACGCTGTCTCTAACTGTTATCAGAGAATTAAGCACTGTCTTGAGTCCATGCCTATATTGTCTGTAAAATGGTTATTCAGCTAATTTCAATAAAATTTTTTAATGACATTAGGCCTGTTCAAGCTTCTTTATTGCATTTTTTTTATTTCTGGCAGCTTTTTATGACAACAATGTCCCGCAAATAACTACTAAGTTGCAAAATCAGTCCCACTTCGAATCGTTCGAGATTATATGGATTACATCGATCCCAGATCGCATAAAGAGAGCTCAATTCAGGGTGCAGCTTTTCGTACATGGCGGGAAACATTAATTCTAGCCTCTAATTCTCTCGAGTCTATTCGTGGTTGAGAGCCCGATAAACGCAATTAGAGTATACCCACATATATTGTACGTGTGATTGATTTCTTTTCCCATAACTCTATGACCACGTCGCTAGGTGACAATCAGATTAACGAGATGACTGGTATCTCCAATTATTCCACTACGTTGTACTAATAATCACCTTTTCAAGCATCAGCTAACGATTAGCTAGTGGTGCTTTAGTGTGCCGCAAACTTGTGTATGAAGCGATGTTCGATATGCCAGCATGTTAGACATTATCGTGCTGTTCAAATCTTGTTTTTTTTGGTTAACAACTAAATGAACAATATAACTCCTCTTCTCGCTAACTAGTAATGAAAGTTTCATTGACGTATTCAAGCGTACAAGTTATGTGTCTCTATATAGGTATAATGAGGTACACTAATACCAATTCGAAAGTGGTGTCCTAGTGAACTCAGAGTTAGCTGCAGTGCCATTCAGCATTACAGGGACCATACGTTGGGCGACACGCTCTCGGAATTGAGCAGGACCATTGCGATTGCAGGATTCGCTATAATATATCTATCACACAGACACCTTTAACAGCGGTTAATCTGACCACGGTTGCGGCTAACCACTGGTTAGGGGTAGCTGTATACACCGCAGACATAACAGCAGTTAAGCCTTCTAACCGGGGTTATCCGAAACCGAGCTAGGCAAGCACCATTTATACCCTCACAAACCGAATACCCGACAAGATGGTGGACAAGCTTCGCAGTATAGCTGCGAACTGGCTTAAGCTAATCGGCGTCTGCGCGTCGTTCGATTTCCGCGGAACACGACTCCCGTCGATGAACAATAGTCAAGAAAAACTTGTGGGAAACTAGGTTTGCCGTGAAATGGCTAGCAAGGAAGAATATTCCATGATCGATGGGATTAGCGAAATAGTATTGACACACTGTTTCTTGGGGCCAGACACCAGCAATGCTTTACGCATTGCTCGTGTCTGGCCGAGTCATAATGCAGCAAACACTGAATACGCAGTTGAAGGTGGAAGGAATGAATATATTTTCGCGGTGGTGCACAAGAACTGTGTTGAATTACGAAGCTGTCCGAGGGTCTGCAAAAAGACATCTTGCTGACCTTGCATGATCAGCATGTACGTGATTTCATCGGCAAGCTGCATTCGCGTTAACTACGGTTAGAACTTCAAATCACTGCTAAGCATAGCCGCCGTTAAAGCTGCCCGTGTGACATGGGTATAATAGAAAAGTACAAAACAGTACTCCTTCGATTCCTAACTTTAGGGGCGAAGCTGTTTATAGCGGCACCTGTTCGTCCCTCGTAGTGTCGTAGTGTGAAACAATCGTTACATCTTGACCTCCAAGGTGTTGCCGGTGGGATATTTCATCTGTGCGTTGTTGAACAATAAAAATAGTGCTCAATGTACATGCCAATGGCTGCTAATGGGGAATGAGAGACAGGAGCAATCGGCTTTTAGTTAACACGCACGCTGCAATCTCCATTAGCAGCCACTGATATGTACATTGAGTACTATCTGACAAGAAAGGGTTGCTACGTTATACATGCTGGGTGTAACCTCCTTAGTCTTTGAAAGGTTTAGCGAGCGTTGAGCCGCAGTGCCATGAATACAATGAACTAGTATATACCATGAACTCGGGGTGGTGAAAGGTGGGAAGTAGATAGGAATCGCAAGCCGTAAGAAAGTAAAAGCTGAATTCTCCTGTCTTTCATTTCCCATTAGCAGCCATTGGCATGTACATTGAGCACTATCTGACAGGAAAAGGTTGCTACGTTGTACTCGCTGGGCGTAACCTTCTCGGTTTTAGAAAGGTTTAGCGAGCGTTGGGCCGCAGTGCCATGAATACAGTGAACTACTAAATACCATGAACTCGAGGTGGTTAAAGGTGGGAAGTAGACCCGAAGCGCAAGCCGTAAGAAAGTGTGCGTGTGCCACCTCTTGTTTAGTCCTTGGAATTCCCGCTGGACGGCGGTGCTTCTTTATGGGAAATATATGATGAAAAGATGCGAGATGGTGGTACTTGGAGTGTTGAATAGATGGACGAACGGGCACACAGACAGATGCATGGACGAACGCAGGGACGGACACACGAACAGAGGCACGCACGGACGTGTGGATAGACGCATGGACGGTCACACAGACGGACGCATGGACGGACGGAAGCAAGAATGAATGGACGGACGAATGCTTCGCCCCACTTTCCATCATTCACTCCGTGGATATGCTGCCAACTTTTTTTTTAACGCGATGGCGTTAAAGTGCTCGTTTCGCAAGAATTGCGGTGTCGGCGGCTTTGACGGCATCGGTGGGTGTGAGCGGAAAATAATTTTGCGCGTGACCAAGAAATCTATAAATATGCAAATAAAATAAAAAATTAAAAATTTGGGTTTGAGCGGGGATCGAACCCGGGTCATTTGCGTGGAAAGCGGCTACGCTCGCGAGACTTACCGCGTATCTGACATTCATCACCATCATCATCAGCCTGACTATGTCCACTGCAGGACAAAGGCCTCTCCCATGTTCCGCCAGTTAACCCGGTCCTGTGCTTGCTGCTGCCAATTTATACCCGCAAACTTCTCAATCTCATTTGCCCACCTAACCTTCTGTCTCCCCCTAGCCCGCTTGCCTTCTCTGGGAATCCAGTCAGTTACGCTTAATGACCAGCGGTTATCCTCTCTACGTGCTACATGCCCGGCGCATGTCCATTTCTTCTTCTTGATTTCAGCTATGATATCCTTAACCCCCGTTTGTTCCCTAATCCACTCTGCTCTCTTCTTGTATCTTAAGGTTACACCTACCATTTTTCTTTCCATTGCTCGCTGCGTCGTCCTCAATTTAAGCTGAACCCTCTTTGTAAGTCTCCAGGTTTCTGCTCACCAGAGAAGGATTGGCCACCCTGGTGCAGTATCTGGCCACTACCTCCCACATGCATACGTCAAATATCTGACATTATTTACCCGTAGCTACAATGTTGACTCCGCCTCGTCCGCTAAAGCACGGCCAAGTATTTACGAAGCTCCCGATATCCGATCGTGACGGTGTATTCATTAACGAATCTCTGTGCTTATACATGGCATCCGAGCGCCATATTCGTAACGAGCTTTGCTGTGTAGGTGTTCTCCGGGCTAGCACTGAATCTGCCGCATTCGTATATACGATCTCGGTAGGGCCCATTGCAAAAGGCACTTGTCGGCTTCATCTGGCTCTGCGTGGTATACTTCCGCAAATACACTAGGAATCTACATAGTGCTGCATCGCGTACATGTCGGTTCTTAACTCACCTGTTGTTTTTGTTTGTTGGCTTCTATTCGAACAATAGTAGACGCCGTACAGTTCACTTGTAGCCTCGCTCGTAGCTTCTGTCGAAATGCCCTTGCAGCGCGTGACTACGGTATAATGGCGACACGGATGCTGCAGCGTTGTCCTTATGGAGTGCCATTTTCAGACGTGCAAATTGATCAAGCGGAGACTACACGACAGGGGCACTGACGAAGTAGGCAAAATGCACGCGCAAGCGAGCTGCAGCTGCCCATTGCCACCCAACGTATGAAGCAGTGTTAACGCTAAAGCACCCCCCAACGAGGATCAGCCATGACTGCTGATCATATAACATTTCCTGCGGATATTACCCCCTTTCAACAGGCGCCACTGGACGAATTTTGGGTTCTCGATATAGTACGATTTTGTATCAAAAGTGGTTGTAAGCCACTTCCCGTGGAGAAATAGAAGTATACTCGGAAGTGTGAAGTTGAGAAGCGATTAACCTGAACGCTGCACAACCCATTTTAATGCCAGTTTACCAGTATTTGCGTAGAGTGGTCCTACATACATGCGTATGCATCATAGCGTCAATGTGACGCATGCTGTTCCACGTCGAAGCTCAAGTAAAAAAGAAAACAGCGGTTACTTGTGAAAACATTTCACAGAAAAAAAAAACGTCACAGCTCTGCCACAAAGGCTGATGCAATCAACGCGATAGGCACCCGACAGTAGACCAGAGGGCGCGACGAAGCTCTTTGGGCCGCCTTGGCATTGTTGGTACCGACCGCCAGGGATACTAAGATAATGGCACGCTCGCTGAACACAGTGACACGCTGAAGTGTCAGTGCCCTTTCCGGCACGTTTTCAAAGAACGCTTCCTGGGCACTTACATAATCAGCCGTGACCCCCTTGCTCACAACTAAAAAAGAAAACGATATGCAGGTGCAAGTTCGGTTTTGCTGCATCTACTCGCTAGGCTACGCATTGGAAGACTCGGATTTACTGCGCCTACTCGCTAGACTGTGTTTTTCTGGCGCTACCATCATATCTCTTAAACTGCATTGCCAGAAGCCTACAGCATTAAAATTGGAAGGTCTCACGCAGAATGGAAAGCAGATAGAAACGTGCCCCACGTTTCTCACGCACAAATGACGCACGAAACGTACTCACAGGTACAGATGTACGCGAATTAGCGTCTCAGTTGTTACTTCGCTGTGTCTGAAAAGTGCGCGCTTTTCGCAAACGGAGACTGAAATGATTGCAGTGACCTTTGCGCGCCCGGTAACTACAACAGAATCGTTCCAAGTAAAGCCCAAGGCCAGCCAAGAGGTACGATCCTCCCCGCGAGATATGGACGCGCGAGGGGACGTCGTCTCCCTCCTCTAAGCGTGGCAAAGTAGGCGTGGGAGCTTAGAGAGCGTGCCGCCGCGCGATGTGGCGACGTGGCATCCTGCTGGTAATGCTGAAAATACGATTGCATCCCCCTTCACCCCGAGTGCCGTCAGCAGAGGTAAGTGTTTGATATAAATAGCTTGGCGTTCAAACGTTGAAGAACGTGCTCCTCGGTGGCTATGCAATAAAGAAAAAGGGAAGCTCCTTAGTTTGCGAAGTGGTTTATGCCTCGGACTCACAATTCAGAGGACCCAAGTTCGATTCAAGGCGCCGGAGTCTTTACTGGATTTTTAAAGACGACAGTCTGTCTTGGGGTACTTCGACGCAAAACTTTTGGTCTGTCTGTATATCTGTAGGTTTGTCTGTTTGTCCGTCGTAACGATGCTCCAAGCGATACTAGATCCAAACGGCCAACCCCATCCGCAGCACCCACCAATATTGCTCTAGTTCCAACTTCCATGCTTGTGCGATTGTCAATCAAGAAACGATTATTGTGCATATCTGAGGCACGATAAGAACACTCAGTATTTTGTATGTGTGTCTTTATACTAGAGAAGGCATATATAAGCAATTCTAAGGACCACGGCGTTTATCACGCTGCGCTGACAATGCAACGTGATTCTCAAAAAGGCAAGTGTTTCCAACGCTTTGCTAATACCTGCCCGTCGCTTTGCGTTGTACACCTTATCGCCTCCAAGACAGGCGCACACGCCTTCCTTCGTTTTCGAAGATGACTGCCAGATAGCGCTCGTGTCTATTGTGCCTCGATGCACTCGCTCGCCTTCTCTGCACGGATCCAGACTCTCTAACGCAGCGCCTCCAGAACACTGAGCAACCAATTTTCTTGCGCAGAACATCAAATAAACGTTTTGTTCACTCTCTCCAGACGCAAGACTATCGTCTTTCGATGACATTTGCAGTGAAACATGCAGATACGTACGGGGCCAATTTTTTCTTGCATTTTCTCTCTTTCTCTCTCTCTTTCTCTCTCACACACACACACAAACACACACACACACACACACACACACACACACACACACACACACACACACACACACACACACACACACACACACACACATATATATATATATATATATATATATATATATATAAAGGGAAAGAAGTGTATACCTAAGGGCTCGTTTTTCCGTGTTTTAACACAATATTAATGAGATCTAACAGACAGTAATGCCAAGGAATGTACAGGGGAAGTTATTAGAACCAATGGAATGTAAATAAGAAGAAAGAAAAGTGGATGAAAAAAATAACCAGCCGTGAGCAGGAATCGAACCTACGACCTTCGAATAATGCGTTCAATGCTCTAACCACTGAGCTACCACAGCGGCCTATATATATATATATATATATATATATATATATATATATATATATATATATATATATATATGTCCACGTGTTGGTGTGCTTTGCTGCAAATGTCGTCAAAAGACGATAGTATTCTGCCGGCCAGGTGGCCATTTCTGTTTTGCCTTGTCTCGGACAACGCCTCCTCTACGTCGAATCGGCCACATCTGGCTGGCATTGATAAAATGGAGCAAGCGTTGCGTGAGTAATGGATGCCATCTGGCAGTGCGGTCGGCAAACACGAGCTTCTGCAAAAAGCAGCGCCACTGCCAGGTGGCAGCACCGTATCATCGGCAGAGTGCTTTTTCACGCATAGCGTTGCACCTTCAGCGCAGCGTATGAAACACTAGGATATTCAGAATTACGTACCTATGTATTTTCTTCTAAAGGGAAACACTCCCTAACACCTACGTGTTGACATTGCGCCTTAGATAGGCGTATATTTGCTGTTTGATCCACAATGTTCACGAGATTGAGCGCAGCCACAACTTCAAAATAGGTGGGTTTTCATGGAGTGCTTAAACTTTGGTCCAGTGGCTGAATCGTGTGACAGACAGACAGGCAGACAGACGGAAATATTTTATGTGATCTAGTATCCCAAGAAAAATTATCGTCTTTCAGAAAATGGAGCGGAAAGGCAAAATATGGTCAGCTATAGTTCCTAGTACAATGCTATATTTGTTTTGGCT
The DNA here is from genome assembly GCA_013436015.1 of Rhipicephalus annulatus. Classification (NCBI taxonomy): domain Eukaryota; kingdom Metazoa; phylum Arthropoda; class Arachnida; order Ixodida; family Ixodidae; genus Rhipicephalus; species Rhipicephalus annulatus. The sequence continues at coordinate 16,608 of WOVY01004318.1, forward strand.
TTCAGCCGAGCGTCACGAGGTTGATCGACGTGTTTTTGTAAATGTAGTTGTGTGGACATCGTGTGCGTAACAGGAATGTCAACTGCTATTGCGTTTAAAGGGTGACTTGTGGTGCCTTTTAAATGACCCAGAGGTCGAAACATAGTTTTGGCGTTGCAGTTGTGCACGAGTATTCAACGAACGCGGCCGTCGGATAGCTTGTCCACCTCTCCGAATTCACTCTCTCAGCGTCCCAGGTGGATACGCAAAGAGCGCGCATCTGCTAGCAGAGGTGAATGTGAGTGCGAGCACCCATCGGTGGTTTAGAGGCATGGCCTTTTGTTTTAGGGCTGCAGCTCCTCTGGTTCTGGCCTTGTCCGGCGTCCAGCAATGTCCCGGCGTCCACACTCGTATCACAACACCTGCTACGTATCTAGAAAAAGGAACACCTGCGCCATCCGTCTATCTGTCCATCCGTCCGTTCTTCTACCTGTCCATCGATCCGTCTGTGCGTCCGTCCTTGTGTTCGACCGTGTATCCGTCTGCCCATACCTGCGTCCATTTGTCCGTGCGTTCATATGTTCGTCCACGTGTCCATCCATCTGTCCATCTATTATACTAGCCGGCGACTTCAATGCAGATATTATAGGCCTTAGCACCTAGATGTGTCCACGTACTGCCTGGATTTCTTTTTTCGTCCATAGAGACGCAACCATAACGGCGTGGAGGTGTACAGATTCCCCGTAAAACTAGTCTTTGTTGTGTCAGTAAATTGCACCGACAAGAGAGAAAACGCGAAACAAATGACGTGGGGGGCCACGCCATCTTGAAGTTCCCGCGCCAGTTGGTCGTGACGCCACAGATTTTGACTCTGTTAGAGCCTGCGCAATAGTTTGTCACTACGAATAAGTTACACTGTGCCCTGAAAGAACGCAGAGTCTTCGGAAAATTTTATTGAACTAATTTGGTTAAAATAAGCGAAAACACTATGACTTTCCTAACGCCGCACTGATGTTCACGTGACGAAGTCTCGGTGCGTAGTTGGAACATAGAAATTTTATCTTATTTTCCTTTCCAAATAACTGACCTGTGATGGCTAAATGAATGACCATAAAAATTTAACTGACTCAGTGTAGCATATTGGTGTCCCTCTTTGTCTAAAGAACCGTTTGCACGATGAAGACTGGAGACTACTGTAAATAAAGGAATCACGTGGGTTGTCTGTATTACTAATTGAGGGAGAGATAGAAAACTTCAAGCATAAGCTAGGAAGAAAGGAAGCCAATATAAAAATAAAAGAGAGGGAGTTGAATTACAACACCTCACTATTGGCTACCCTGAAGGGGGGGATTAGAGCAGAGGAATAGAAAAAAAATATCAGAATGAAAGAGTTGAAGAAATAGAAGAAGAGGCACAGAATTCACCTCAGCGCATTCAACAGCACCACAAGTCAGGGGTGTTCGCACACGTCTGTTGTCTTCTAAAAGCACTAGGAGCAAACTGAAATACAGAAAATTGCTCTGGCGTAAATGTAGAGTCCATTCTACACACAATAGACAGACGGGTGCTTTTGAGCCACTGCCCTCCTGTGATGACAATGCCCACACCTTTCACAAAAGAACCCAACAAAGTGGTCACGATTAATGTTTGAAACCGTCCGGCGTATCTGACTTGAAGTGAACGCCAGGGCAAGCTTTTCGAATACTTACCTCTCTAGTAAGTTATAAGACACTCTATCTATCTATCTATCTATCTATCTATCTATCTATCTATCTATCTATCTATCTATCTATCTATCTATCTATCTATCTATCTATCTATCTATCTATCTATCTATCTATCTATCTATCTATCTATCTATCTATCTATCTATCTATCTATCTATCTATCTATCTATCTATCTATCTATCTATCTATCTATCTATCTATCTATCTATCTATCTATCTATCTAGCTATCTATCTATCTATCTATCTATCTATCTATCTATCTATCTATCTGTCTGTCTGTCCTGTCTGTCTGTCTGTCCGTCCGGTCTGTCTGTCTGTCTGTCTGTCTGTTCTGTCTGTCTGTCTGTCTATCTATCTATCTATCTATCTATCTATCTATCTATCTATCTATCTATCTATCTATCTATCTATCTATCTATCTATCTATCTATCTATCTATCTATCTATCTATCTATCTATCTATCTATCTGTCTATCTATCTGTCTGTCTGTCTGTCTGTCTGTCTGTCTGTCTGTCTGTCTGTCTGTCTGTCTGTCTGTCTATCTATCTATCTATCTATCTATCTATCTATCTATCTATCTATCTATCTATCTATCTATCTATCTATCGATCTATCTAGCTATCTATATCTATCTATCTATCTATCTATAAATGAATATATATATATATATATATATATATATATAATATATATTATATATATATATATATATATATATATATATATATATATAACATAATATATCCTATGACGAACCAGATGCACTGTTTTTCACTGGTATAGCGCACCACGACAAGGACACACACAAAGGAAGATGCACACACACACACACACAGCGCTAACTTGCAACTAATCTGGTATTCATCATTTTTCACTGGTATAGCGTGGTGCGCTATACCAGTGAAAAATGATGAATCTCAACCAACTAGCCCGGCACGTGCCTTAGCAGATGCACTGCACCTGCAAGTCTAAAGCGCGTGCGCCATGTAAGTGGCACTCCGCTGGTGACATCACTCGCACACCTATCGTTTGTACCTTAGTAGGATGCAATAAATATCTACACGAAATCTTGTAGTTCGACCCTTTCGCAGTGTATACCTCGATGCCCGTTGCTACTTCTCAGTGTTGTATCCCCGATATTCGGGACCAACCGTACCTGCAGCCCACAAAGGGTCGGGTTTGCCGCATACCTTTGTCGCGTAGTGGCTGAGCAAGCGTAAAGTTTATACTTACGGTACCTGTTCTGTTCTGTTCTGTTTTAACTGTTTTGCTGTGGAGAGGTTGAGGAGCCTATTGCCTCGGCTACTCCATATCACAGAGTTCTGCAGCGAAAAATAAAATAATAATACAGAACGGTAACCAAAAATTAACAATACGGAAAAGGAAAAAAAAAACATAATAGCACACTGAAACCAGTTCAAATAACATGTCAATACACAGTTTTCTTCACGCAGTTCACACAGTCATAAACTATTTACACGCACACCTTACTACTCTAATGCCAGTATATACATGACCACACTTTACATAATACCCATTTCTGGCTGTCAGTCATAGGCGCTTGTCCAGTCCGGTCTCCACTAAAAAGTCTGTCAGGAAGATTATTGCCTTTTTCTGAAGATGCATCTCAGGCCATGGTCCAAGTAGTTTCTTTATTGTGAGGGGCCGTCTGTCCAAACTTGCTAATTTGTTCTTTAAGTTTTCTCTTTCTTTCGCGTATTTAATGCACTCCAAAAGAATATGGCGAACATTTTCTTCTGCATGACCACAATGGCATTCCGGTGAGTTGGATCGATGTATCTTGTGCAGGAAGCTGTTTGTGTATGCTACTTCCAATCTAAGTCGGTGGATCAATGTCTCTAGGTGTCATGGAAGGTATGTCGCTATGGAAAATTTTCTGTGAGGATCAACTTTATAAAGTACCGTTTCCTTTCATTTAGGGCTCTCAAACCACTTCTCCATCGAACAATGGTTAGCTCCTTGCGATATAAAATGTCGAATATCCGTCCCAGATATAGGGATTGTGCAATCCCGTCCTTCCTTCAATGCTTTCTTCGCGAGACTATCAGCATATTCATTTCCCTTTATTCCAATGTGGCTGGGTATCCATTGGAATACGATGTTGTGACCCTGCGATGAGGCATATTCCACAGTTTCTGCGATACATTGTGGTATTTCACCATTTCTCTAAGGTGATCTCACATTTCTGATTAGCTGAAGAGCAGGTTTGCTATCAGTGCATATCACCCATTTTCGTGGATCTGGATTCTCGCAGATAAGCTTAACTGCTTCAAAGATAGCCACCAATTCTGCTGTCGTCGATGAAGATTTGTGCGATAATTTGTACATCTTCTTTTCCTGAATTTCGGGTATAAAGACCGCACAGGCTGACGCTTCTTCTGTGCATGATCCATCTGTATATATCTTCGTTTTTTCATTATGCAGTACATGAAGCTGATGAAGTACCAACTGTGCCGCTACTAGAGGTGCCATGGCTGCTTTCTTCTCTATGCCGTCTATTTCACGGATAACGTTGAGAAGTGGCAGCGTCCAAGGTGGTTTTGAAGGTTTCCATTGTTTAAATTCTGGTACTACTGCTTGAAATGATGATATAGTATCCTGTAGTCTCGTTGCCGTTCTTTGTGTTAGTGCACCAGATAAAAAATGACTTTCATGTTGCGTGAAAATTCTAAATAAATTTCGAGATGTTTCTTTAGTTCGCAGTACTGCCAAAGGTGGCTCTCGAGCCTCCGCATACACTAAATCACTGGAAGTTGACCGCGGTAAACCCAGACATACCCTCAAGCTCCTTGCCAATAACAAGTGAAGTCTCCTTTCGGTGGAGGCTGGGAGTGCGTGCAGCAGGGGCAGTGAGTAAGTTACGATGGGGCGTATCCAGGCAACATGTAGGCAACATGAAATTGCTGCTAGATGTTGAGCATCTTCTCTTGTCGTAATCATGGCTACCGGACTATCTAACTGGTACAAAAGAAGTGCAATATTCCAGTGGAACTGCAACGGTTTGCAGAATAAGAGTGGAGATTTTCGTAAATTCGTCGCTCAGCACGGGTTTCCGATTTTGTGTATTTCCGAAACAAGAGTATCCACTAACTTTCGCTTGTCCAATTATGTGGTGTACCAAGCAGACCGTCCTGCTACAAAAAGCAGAGTGATGCTGTGTGTGAGACGCGATATTCCGTCGACACTTGTGACTACTTCAAAAACAGATGCGCCGGAATTTGTTAGATGCAAAGTGAAGTTTGGTAACGTTACTGTAACTGTAGTTAGTGTTTACGTGCACCCTCAAGCAAACCTTTCATACGCAGAGTTGGCTGCAGTGTGTAGATCTGACCATGATCCCATAATTATATGTGGTGATTTTAACGTGCACCATGAATTGTGGGGTAGTGAGCGTTGTAGTGTAAGGGGATCTGCTATAGTAAAAATATGCGAAGATTATGGTTACACTATACTAAATGATGGTGCTCCAACGTTTTTACGGGGGCAAAACTACTGCAGCGTACTAGACATTACTGTGTGCTCCTCTGAATTAGCGGCTGGAGCAGACTGGACTGCAGACGCTGACACAAGAGGAAGTGACCACTTGCCAGTATTCATATATCACCCAAAGTTGAAGAAAACAAGAAATAACCGCACAACAAGAATTACAAACTGGGCAATCTTTCGAGAACTACAGAGACAAAATCTTGAACCCTGTTCTGACGCAGAAACGTATGCATCGAAGATAAAAAAATTTTATAACAAAAGCAACTCGTACAGTACCCATTCCAGATGGGTATTCGGGTGTTGACGCTGAGTATGAGAGGCTTCGGGCAATACGACGCCGATCTGAAAGAAGATATCGCAGGTCAGGTAATTTAGAAGACTTCAAGGTTGCACAGAAAGTACACACTAAAATGCGTAACCAACTGCAGAAGCTTTCAACCAAAAGGTGGCAAGATTTATGTGCCTCACTTTCCCCATTTACCTCGGCGACTCAACTGTGGAACATGGTACGCGCCCTCCGACAGCCAGTAGTCCACTCGAGACCACTACAGGCTCTAGCGCTGTCTCGAGGAGTTAGCGAACGTGTGATTGCCGAAGAATTTTGCGATCTTATACTGAGAAATGGAGAGACCGCCCAAACGAGCGAATATAAATCCTCAGCAGAATCAGCATCGGCGGTTGTAACAAAGTCCTCTGCGATCAGTTCATCAGATCTGGATGACAGCTTCACACCAGAGGAGCTCCAATATGTGTTGTCTTCAGTAAAATGAACAAGTTCACCAGGAACAGATGGAGTTACATACGCTGCTCTTGCTAATTTGTGCAAAAAAGGAAAATTACACCTGTTGGACATCTATAATAAATTTTGGCAAGAAGAAAAAGTTCCGGAAAGTTGGAAGATATCAAAAGTAGTACCGTTGCTAAAGCCAGGGAAGAGCCCTATGCAGTTGGACTCGTTTAGGCCGGTTAGTTTGACAAGTTGTTTTTCAAAAGTGATGGAAAAAATGATCAATGAACGAATTTTATGGTGGCAAGACATGAAAAAACTACTACCAGAAAGCATAGCCGGCTTCAGAAGAGGTAGATGCACAATGGACTGCATTATGGATTTGGTCACAGATGTGGAAAACCAACGAACGCAAGGAAACATCACTGTCGCTGTATTCCTTGATGTACACCGAGCATACGACACAGTGAGTCACGTTCACGTTCTGGAAGGCCTGGCGTTACAGGGATTCAAGGGCAAGATACTGCGTTGGATCGCTGACTTCCTGAAGCACCGGAAAATTTTTGTAGTTACGCAGGAGGGCCCAACGTCAAAACATGTCGTCAACCAAGGAGTGCCACAGGGCAGCGTACTAAGCCCTACTCTCTTTAATGCAGCCATGGCGCAGCTCCCGTATAATCTTCCACCCAACATCAGATGTTCAGTATATGCTGATGATATAAGTATATGGACGTCTGGTCCATCGTTTTTGGATATACAACAAACTCTACAAGAAGGATTGGATAATGTAGACCATTTTCTAAAAAAAAAGAGGTATGGCACTGAGTCTGGCCAAAACAGCCATACTTCCGTTTACATTAAAAAGACCTGGAAATTTCCAGATTATTCTGCAAAATCAGCCTATTAAAATGGTTAAAACTCATAAATTCTTGGGAGTAATTTTAGACCGGACCTAACATGGTCGTCTCATGTCCAGTCCCTGGAACAAAAAGTGAATCGGGCCATTCGAATCCTCCGGCACATCTGCGAGGCCAAATGGGGTGGTACTACAGAGTCGTTATTAGCCCTACATGTTGCCTGGATACTTACGGTACCTTTCAGTGCGAAATAAAGATGAGAGACGGACAAGCGCAGGACGGACCAGCGTCTAGTTTAGAGTAATTCATTGTTATGCCTGCGGTGAAATACATGAATGCTTGACATCAACGTCCTTCGTTCAGAGCATGCTTTCTGATCTAAGCGAGCGCAATCTACACAATGCCCAAAATGTTTTTGGGGCCAGCTTCGACTCACAGTGAGCTCTAAACAGACACCTTTATAGTTCGTACTGCCCTTCATTTTCTCGCTTAAATGTCTGCTATAAAAATGATATTTTTGTAGCTAATCATAGTAAACGTTATCTTATTTCTTATTATTTGCGTGAAACGCTGCAAGCGTAGAAGCGATAAGTTCGTGATATACGAAAAAGAAGAAACATTGAATTAAGAGAATTAGGAGAATTCACGCCCCGTCCGCCGAGAAGTGCGGACGGGGCGTGAATTTTTCTGAAATGTACGCATAAAGCTGAATTAAGCAGAATTTTCAGTTGTTAGTACTTTTTTTCCCGAGAAAAATGTTCACGATAAAAAACTGAAACAAACAAAGGTTTGCAAGAGAAATGAACTATTGCCGCATCGATCGGATAAACTGCTGCCCCCGGAGTATTTTCCTCTATAGTTGAAGAAATTTAAGATGCATAATATTGAATCTTATAAATATATGTTTTTTTATGAAAGCATGGGACGCTGGAATTTGACAGTCGTGCAGCCGCTGTCATCGTGACCCCACCTCTTTTCTGAGCCACGGGTCCCGACTGCGAGATGCGCTCCGCGCGTGATCCCAGGAATTCCCTAGATCTGGGGAAGCGTTTCTGAGATTGGCGCCTTCTTTCTTTCACCCTCTCTCTCAAACACTCGACTCTTTCCCGCATCCCGATAACAGCGAAGAACAGCTGACTGAAACACAGAGGAGGAGGAAGGAAAGAGAGAGCGATGGGCACACACACACGCTTACGTTCAATAGAACGCAGCACTGCACCAACCTCCTCTCCCATCCCTCTCTTTCTCGCACCTCGGACTCCTCCCGAGCATCCCCCCTCGCTTCCTCTCTTTCACCGTCCGGGGCGGGCGGCGCGGGAAAAAGCCGCGCAAAAGCGGCGCGCACGAAGTTTTGCGCGCGGAGACGCACGGCTCTCTCCGCGCGGGCAGCAAGCGATGTCGTCCCGTCCGGTGTCCCTGGTGAAGCGGCGCCAGGGCGGCCTGGGCCTCGTGCTCGGACCGCCGCCCCCGGCGAACGCCGTGATCGGCGGCAGCAGCCCCCGGTGCAGTCCCATCAACTCGCCGGCCAGGGCCCGCCGTGGTTCCCTGCAAGCGAGCACCACGTGCGGCAGCGGAGCGTTGGGTGAAGGTGTGCGCGCCGTGGTGCACGCTGTGGTGCCCGGCGGTGAAGCCGACCGCACGGGTCTCATCCGGCCCGGTGACGTGGTGCTGCGCGTGAACGGAACGTGCTTGACGGGCTACGAGCACGCCAACTGCCTGCTCGGACAGGTGCCCGACGACGCGCCGGTGACGCTCGAGCTGGCCTGCAACGGGGACGCCTTCGGCTCGGCCTTCGCTCTTCCTGGGTGAGTGGGCCTCATTTGTTTTTTCTCGTTCAGTAATTACCTCGACTACGCGACATTCTCTAATCTGCTGCGGATTTCCTCATCACTTGCCACCTCTGCCGATATAAATGGATCTACGTTTTACCTTGTTTTCGTTTGCTGTCATTGATGCTATGCGCAGAAAAACAAATAGGAATAAATAGGCAACGGCTGAAGCGTGATACAACCGCTCATTCACCAAATGTGTGCGACAGTCAAACCCATGAATAACACTTCTATGTTCGATTCCAGTGGACCTATTATGTACCTCTCATTTATACAGCCTTAGTTTTGGAGTCAATGTAAATACTGTAAAACTGGCGATGTCGATCGGTCACATTCACGTGATCGGTTGCCACTTGGCTGCTTCGTTACGCCTAGAAAACGTTCGCTTCTTATATATCGAGACTAGAGCGACAGAAGTAAACAAAACCACTGGACGCATTCGTTTTCCTTGATTTTGTTAGTGACAGCGATGCTCACATTATGTACGGCAACGTTGGCATCGTTGTAAAATTTTTCTGCATATCTGAAGTGGACGTTTATATATTTTTAAACGGTAACTATAACGTATAAGGTAACGTTGAGATAGCGTGCAATACTAGAAGTTCACATTCTGGCTTTTCCTCACTGCCGATAGAACACACGGAGAGGAAAACGAGTGTACGTGCTAATCCACTATCCGCGATAGCTAAGCTAACAAGTTTACGGCAAAGCAGCAGCTTGAACAGTCGAAGCAGTGGCGTTTCGATTTTATCGTGGGAACACATCGCAAGGTTCTCGTTTTTGTGCGTTTTATCGGAAGAGAAATCCTAGAAAGTGGCACGATCTTCTCTCTCTTTTTTTTTCTTACGAGTTCTTATCGGTCACCAAGGGCTGGCTATATGGTAGCGAAACGTTTAGTCACAACAGTACACGCCATATATCTCTGCCGCAAGATATTCCTGCTGGGAAAGCTTGAATGACCGTTATGTGCCACATAGGCTTTCGAGGGCTTCGCTCTGTTGGCTAACTTTCAATGTATCGACTGCACGATCAGTGCTGCTGAGAGCGCCAGAGGAAGAAAGACAGGAGCGGGTGCGTTTGAGATAAGAAGGTGTGCGAGGCGCGAATGACCGCTGTCCAAGACGTCGAAGAAATGACGGATGAAGAAGAAGCGAAGATCAGCCCTTACAACTTGCGGTGTTCCTTCTTCTCATCGGCACTTGCGAAGAAAGTGTGGTCACTGTGGCTCACGAAATGCCTCGGGGACGGTTACGAAAGCCGATAGTGTACGTGTGACGACATGCCGTACGTGTGTCGGTGTTTGTGTTCATAATGTTAGAATTCTTGTTCGGTGAACTGCGGCGTGTGCACGTTAGAAATTGTGTCGCTACCAAACGAAAAAAAAAACCACAATAAAAACAATGAGGGCAGAAAGAACGTAAAATCTTGGGCGATGTCGATAATTCGCGTTCTTTTTGTCTATTTCGTTTTTTTACTGCGTTTGTTCGTTTGCAAGAGCAACGATTCGGAACATGTCACTGTAATTGCAGGCAGAGTTTTGTCCTCTCCGTGAAAATAGATCTATAGGCGTGGCACTCGGGGATGCGTGGGATTCGGTTTTTATGCATGTACTGTATATTCGACGAAAAGAATAGCTAGATTCATTTTAGAAAAAAAGTGAATTTCCTCGCTATCCGAATGCGCAATCTGAGATTGACGGTAACACTGGAAGGTTATTTTTCCTGCGAAGTTTCGCACTACAGTCCTCACTGGTGACAGATATAGGCGGAAAAACAGGTCCCCCCCCCCCCCCCACCTTTTATGGTATGGCTTATCTGTGCGAATGTTAATTGCTCGTCGGAGCAGATAGCTTTCGCTTTTTCTTCAGAGTGAGAAAGTTTCGAAGGTATGCGTGGCATATCCTCTATCAATGTTAATATAAGGAGTTTTGCTCCTGAAATACACGTCGCCGAGAAAACGAACATTTTTCGCAGGCGTATGTTATTTGAAAAGTTTCAAGAATATTTTAAAGCAGATTCGGTATAATTCATATTGAAGATTTCGGTCAGTAACGCTGGGATAACGTTGGTACCGATTTGAGTCGACATTTTCATCCAGTCACCCGTATTGCGTACATTTGCGAGCGAAAGAATAAAGTCCTGTATAAGTTAATGGACAAGATGATGCGCACAGAGGTGCCTCTCTGCATATGCGAACCCCCGTTATGACATCAACGAATTTTCTCGGAAAGGGTAATTTAGCTTTTGCGCGCACTCTGCAGGCAGAAAAAAAAAACACGTTGTCCTAATTCTCTTCACAATATGTGGAATACGGTAAGTAAAAAAATATAGAAGAGGCAGGTATGCATTAGTTTCGCATATTGTGTGTCCTGAAGGCTGTAATTGAGAAAAATAAAAGCGCAAATTTATTCATTCGTGCACTAGATACGCCATTCCCCTACCTGTGGAAGTTTTCCCCTTGATGGCGGAGTTGAACGACACTGGTAGATTTCAATCGCTCGCAACGGGCTCAGAGTTTCACAATACGGGTTGCATGTCGTCGCGCATTTTGTGATTCTTTTTTAACACTATGTACACGGTCCCACGTTTCTTAACCAAGCCAAATACGAGCTTCGCATGCACATTTGCGTCAGCACCTGCGTAAAGAAGTTGCATTGCTCGGTGTAACTTGCTTTCTGTTTCGCATTACAGCGCAAAACACCGTTTTTTTTAGTGATATCTATTTTTTAGATGAGGAGATAAACCCAATGCGACGCAGTAGCAGTGCTCCCTGATGCAGTGATGTAGTGATTCTGATTCGCATTCTGACGCGCAGAGTGTTGTATTTCATACCACCACCTGGACTATCTTTCATGAATTGCATGTCTCACCCATAATAAACACAAAAATACAAACTCGTTCTCACAGAGGACGTTATACACCAAATAGGCCAGTTCGTTATGAAAAACATAAGACTCATACCGGGTAGACTGCACTGCTGAGAGGAAACACTTCATTCATGCAATCTATCGCTGATAGCAGCTGATGATTCTCATATAACATCCTGAAAAGAAACATATAATTTTGTTTTGTTCACAAGTGACATAATGAATCATCATATAAAACGCAGGTTTTTTTGTTGAACTATGAAAACATGTAGTGGTAATAGTGAACGCTAATAAGGAGTGTCCGTTCTAAGTGTGGTCGATTCAGTAGTTTTTGCATGAGTTCAACAGTGCTTGATGTCTGCCTGGATTTGCTGACTCAAAATGAATGCATTGTATAGGGGACACAAATAGGTACGAAACTGTTACGTCATCTGACGCTAATTAACGAACCGCAGGCATAAACAACCTAATTTATTGATGCAAAATAGTTTCTCTTGACTATGTAAATGTCAAGATGACAGAAAACATGGACGAGCGCTGTGAGCCGTTTTCTGGTCATTTCTCATATATCGCATCCTTAAAAAAAACAGTTTTGTTTTGTTTACAAGTGGCATAGTTATTCATCACATAAAACGCAAGTCTTTCTTTTTGAATTATGAAAACATGTTCGTGCAATAACCCTGATGTAAGATGTATTACCAACTGTTGCGCAAACTGCTATACCCTTCTAAGGCATACGATAGCGCCCTTCTGTCCACTGCACCATGGGTATAGGTTGGGGCTCTACTTTGGTATAGCTAGGTAAGTGTATACTGAGGTATATTTACTCTCTGGCTGACCGCCATTCTCGAAGGCTGTTCATCTTTCGAAACATTGATTTATATGCATGGGGCTAGCGTTATACGTGTCGCTTCGAGTAACGTTTGTGCTGCTATCCACCACCGTCAACTAAGTGATCACCTCGCTCTTGTGGCCCTTTACACTGAAGGGCCCTGGCGGAAGTACTCTGACTAACTAGTCTCGGCAAGTTGACGTGTGAGCGGTTCCGTTTTCATTCCCTTTTTCGTCCATTTTCGTCCCTTTTCGTCACTCGTCCATTTTTTTTATTTGTCAGTCTAGTTCTTTCTAATCGCACTGTTGCTTCTGTATCACTACTGAGAACAAACAGTTCACTGCGTAATGTTATCCACACGCCCGAACCTAGCTTTCAATGTTTATCAATGATAGCTCATTTCAGCATTTAACTTCAGAAACCGGGAACATAAGGGAGCACTGAAAAAAAGCCGCGTCGTCCACTACCACGATGCTTGGAACTTGAAGCTTGTTAACCTGAGCGTATCACAGCGTGTGATTCAGAAATGGCCTGAGAAGCGGCTAAATATCCACAACCAGGCGCCTTCGTGCCAATATGTAACACTGACAATATAGCATCCGTTGCTCCAACTCTATAAAATATGTCAAGTAGAGATGAACAGTCGCTCGGAGGTCTTGCTCCGTTGCGCAGCTATACGAAATGCTTTGTACGGATTTGGCGCGGCGCTTTTATGAGGCTTAAGCAGCATGAATCGGTGCTATCGGTTCATCGATGATTGGAAACCTACAAAATAAGCCTGTATCGTAGGTAATTCACGCCAGGTAGAAAAAAAAACCAAGTGCTGTGATAAGAAATAAATTCCTGCGCTCAAGGGCACCAAAATCGGGGGGTTGTGCCACAAATAAGTACAATGGGGTGTAAACTAGTTGAAGATGCGTTCTACACCATCGCTGCGTCGCCAACTTTGTCGTCTTTGTGACATCGAATTCGTTTTCTACGTGCCTTTGTTCGCTGTTAGAGTACCTTGCTTAAAAAAACATGATAAATAAGAGAGAACGCATGGGTTTGCGTTTCAACGATCGGTGCAGTGAACTGCAATGTTTCGTTGTCCGTTGCGTAATGCGAGCCGTTCTTGCTCACTCAGGTGATACCGTTCAAAAGGACAGCGATTGAGTCAAACCTTCTAATTTATATAGTTTTGCTTCACTAACACTGACGATGGCGAGGGACATTAGAATATCTCTTCTCCGTAATCGTTACCCACCCCGAGTATACGGTGTTAAGAAGAGCCCCTAAAAACAAAATCGCCTATTGGGAATAATAATAATTAAAAATCCTCCTCGTTTATGCATCAGTAATAACTTCTGAAGGTTTTTTTTTGCCGTTTCTACTCCGTGAAATCAAGTATTCTCGCTTTACCTCCATGTCCAGCATATTAGTTCGTGCATGCCTTTGCCACTCTAATTGTACTTCGTGGCTTCGTATGTTCGTATGGTCATGCTCGCATTTACGTACAGAAGACGCGATTACGCAGTACTGCCTTAATATAGTGCTCTGAGTTAATTATTAGCTATCACTTAAGTGCCGGTTACATTCGTCATCGCTTCAAAATAGGCGTGAAACAATACAGTTGCAACAGCAGCAGCTGCACGCACCTGCGATCACTCTGATTAAAAAACAGTACTGCTGTTCCAAACAAACAAACAAACAAACACAGCAAAAGAAGTAAGGAAGTACGACTTGCCACACCCCCAAGTGTGGTCCATCTTACCTCCGGGTAGGGATGTTTGATAGTTTATTTTTTGACCACAGTGAATGCACTGAGGAGGACTCCATGTGACAAGTTCACCTATATATATTTTCAAAAGACGCGTTATTTTCTTCTTCCTTTTCCTCTTCTTTCGATTTGGTCGTCGCTGTTGTAACCCAGTGGTACTGTAAAGCATGCATGAAGCCTGACCGGGCAGTACATAATCACCGCGAATTTCATAGTTGAAACAACCGAGGGCGCCCGTAATGAAGAAGTCACGCGTAGGCGAGGGGCACGCTCTGAATTCTCATTCTCTTCGCCGGCGGAGCCATTGACAGAGAGTGCGCAGTGTTTTAACTGCTCTGACAGCAGTTGACGTGCGTGAGTGCCTGCGTTTCGTTGCGACCGACGACGCACGTTACAGCCGCGTATGCTGTGTATAAGCGTCGTGCTTCTTCACCCTGTTCGGGCAGCTGTGTCGAAGCACGTGCGACTTGCTGCAAGTGTCCTGATGCTTCGCAGGTAGGTGATATCTGGACCTCGTAAGTTAACCCGCTTCACGGTTCACCCAATTCGTTGTAGCAATATTTGCAAATGCTACAAAAAACTTAACGTAGATTGGTACCGAGCTGCGGCTCTCTTACAAAGATAGAAGGAACAGCGCTGGAACAAGAAGATTGGTTGGTTGGTTGGTTCCTCAACACCTTGGCGCAACCCACCTAGGGGAATAGGCCATGAATGGGACGGTGCCTTGCTTTTTAAATTAATTCACTTCTTGAAAGAGAGGGTTGGATTAATTAAGTAATATAGGTAATAATAAAAAGGTGTTAAATTTCAAAAAAAGAACCTTGAAAAGAAAACATAATAAACAAACAAAAAAGAAAAAAATATACATAAAACAACTAAAGTTACTTATTTTTAGCATTCCATTCTTTTAGATTCTCGTAAGAAATTTGTAACAGCAGGTAAAAACGCTCTTGTGGCTGAATCCAAATGCGACTGCGCCAAATGAAAGAATCCCCGGAAGTGTCCAGTTTAAGCCCAGCTTTCGTAGGGGTTCTTTTAGTAGATTTTCCCTTTGAGTTTTGAATTTTCGGCATGACAAAAAAACAAGAAGACCTGTTCCTGCGCTGTCACTTCTTTCTTATCAGTATGCACCAACCAGCCCAATTCAAGACGCTAATATTCCTTTTTTTTGCTGTTCGCATTTATGATTTAGCTGACAAAGAGAACAATTTTGTCACGTCCGTTTCGCCGTACAGAAAATCTGATGCGGTTTCTTGACCACTGCACGTTGAATATGAGAACAATATGCCGCTAACCAGAGTTCTTAGTTTAAGGTGTACTGCGAATTTCCTTTGCACCGGTGTTTTAGACACGCTCCCGTAGTGAATTTCGTTCCTATCCGCTGGTTGCGGGAGTCAATTCCTGCTGCGCGCGGCCTCAATTCAATGTAGTTTCGCAAAATGCACGAGACCAGTGTAATTAAATTCAAGTGCGTGTTAATGAACCCCGGGTGGTCGCGCTTTCAGGAGCCCTCCACTACGGCGTCTCTCATATTGATATTTCGATTTTGGGACGTTAAATTCCTACAAATATTATTACTGATACGCTTGTGTCTCATTCAGCTTTTGGTGCTTACATATTCATCATTCAGAATGGTTCCATATAATATTGCGGTCGGCAAGTACAGAATGATATACCGAGCGACTATAATTAAGGCTCATTGGAAAGGTTCAACGAAATCTTGCACATGTTTCTAGTAAAGCGGACTATTACTTGACATGAGTTTACAGCATATTTGTTTACCAATTTACACAATATATCAACACTTCTTCTGGTCATTTGCTGCTCGTTTATGGAGACGAAGTGCCGTTGTATCACAACCACTAGCCTGTCTAACGATCCTTTTTTTGCGATCGCTAATTCGGTATTATATGTGTGTATACATATATGCCTGCGAATTATGGGTTGCAAAAGTATACATAACTCTAGTGATTGCAGCCATAGCCAGTGCCCGGGAACAATACTATTTTGTGCACCAATGTTTATTTTAAAACAAAAACACGCCGCCTAAATATGAGTGGCGAGAACACCCGACGAATATCAAGGAGAGAGCGGCGAATTGAAACTGCTCGAAGGCGCAGTTTCATTCGATAACGGTACGAACCTCAACGTTCATCAGACATCCGCAGCTTCAAGAAAATCTGCAAACAACGCACCGTGCGATTTCGCGTCCGACGATTCGACAAGATCCAGCTTTTCCGTGAACGGCAGCGCCGTCTCAAAGATCTTCGCGTCATTCAACAATTCTGATTGATCCGGGTACAAATCCGTAGTTACTCGCGGCTCCCTGTATAGATAATACGCTTTCGACGCCATAATCCCGAATTAACGCTTTGACCTTTTCTGTAAGTTGCGAGCATACGGAGATTTTGCGCCGCATACGTCCTGCCCAAGTCACGCATACATCCGTCCTCTTCCTCGCGACGACGATGCATGCGGGAGATGGAGGCCGCATCACCCGGCCAGCTATTCAAGACGCTCCAGGCGGTTTTGCTTCCTTCTCCTCGCAGCTGAAGGCGTCACTTTTGTATGCGAGGCGCCAGCGACTATCTTCGATGCTTTCGCATTCCTGTATAGCGAGACGTGTCCGTCCTTTTCTATATATCGATTCCGTAGTAAAGGCGCGCCGTAAAGTTTCCGTGAGAGCGACTTTCTGGCGCTTCGGCGCCGGCCCTGTTCGACTGCGGCGCGAGTTCGGAATGAAGCGATGTTGCAACAAGCGCCCCTAAAGCGGAACGTGGAAGCCGTTTTTTTTTTTTTTGAAGAACAATGTGTTCGGGACGCTTCTTGTAAGGATTCGCCCGGACTTTCGGCTTTTGAACGTCGTCTTATTCTTCTCCGGTGTTCACGATGCTTATAAAGGAATAATCCGCGAGCTCGGTTATTTATGAAGTGCGCTCGCGGGTGAACAAAAATTTATTATGTCCCCATAATTATACCTCTGCGTTTTTGCGAACCGCGTTCGCAATATTAATTATTGATTCAGCACGCGAATGAAAAAAAAACAATTGGATGATTTGTTTTATTTCGTGCGCAGTTGCGTCATTCATTAAAAGCAATGAAGTTAAGTAGTTTTAAAAGAATTCGTTTGCGAAGTGATGTTCATCAGTCATTATTAATGGGACGCTAAAGAGCAAAAAAAATTTGTTCTCAGTGCTACTAAATCTTTCTTTCACAATATCAAAATCCTCGCGCTTGTCACGCGAAGACGCTCTGTGGGCGAAAAAACATGTAGATACAAAGTGAAAGTGGCGACGCCACCATAGAATTACCACCCCAATCACCATGACGCCATGGACTTCGATGGCGTATATTACATAGAAGTATACGTAGTTCTTAATTGGTAAATATGAGGTAAATTTTATAAGGTTGTGCGAATGTTCCAAAATCTTGAATAATGAATCGAATAGCGTTTCGATTCGGCACTCGAATTGAATGTATACATATATGAAAATATTCCAAATACTGAATATTTTAGGGAAAACCATAAAACAAACAAAACCTTAAAACAGCTGCAAGTTATTATTTTCTTTTAATGCCAAAAGTGATCTGCACGCAGTGCAAGCCCTTACATGACTATATCGACACCATACTGATTGATTTCCGGACAAACGAGTTTTTTTTTCAGAAAACTCCCGTCTTGTTAACTTTTTACTATGCTGAAGCCGCTTCACATTTATAAGCTCCTGTCTTCATGTTGTAATAGCTGAAAAAAATAACTACAACCGCATGCAACTTCACGACTAACAACATATGAAAGTGTTCTGTTTGCATTATTAGTTCGCGCCCGTACAGCTTTGAACACTCATATTTACATGCTTTCGGTGCGCAGGACATGTTGTGTTGGCAGGCCGATCTGTTTCATTACACCTTTAGCTGTATGATTCTTCGGTGTTTGGTTGAAAGTTGTTTAGTTTTTGTGCGCCAATTTTTCACTTGTGCGCCAATTTTATTCACAATCAGGTGAGAAAGTACCACATTGACTATGCTATAGTGAATGCCGTATTTGATCCTGCAGTTACAAAATATTACGAAGGCTGCAGTCGCTGCTATATTTGAACTTAGCTTAGGATTTTTGATTGTGCTATTTCGAGTACATCAAAACGAACCGTAATGTTCTTTGGTTAAATTTCGTGAGTATTTGTTTCATATAAAACGTTGCGATGTAATAGGACCATTTTCAAAATGATTGACTGACTATTCAAAACTATTCGAGCAGTATTCGTATTCCAGTCGTTGTAATCACTGATAGACTAGTGTTCCGAAATTCACTATTCGCACACCCTTAAAATTCTTTGGGGGGGGGGAGTTAGCGTACTAATTTTATGAAATTGTAACTTAACCAGTGTGGCTGAAATACGAATGATACATTTTGAAATCTGTGACGTCACGCCTGGAAATTTCGGCTCAATATTTAAATATCAAACTTTGATTTTGATTTTATCTTCTATTATGAGCATATTTTGTCACGCTGTAGTGACGTTAACAAAGGCAGCAGAGTGTATCCGCGTCACGACCACGTGACATCTAGTGAAGGTAACTGGGCTTGACGGGGGCGTCCGGTACCTGAACAAACAGTGACCGCGTGACAGTATATTTATCAATTCCATCTCATGACGTATATGTGCTCTTTATAAAACTACATCACCACGTATTTATATTAGGAAAATAAATGCGAATAACAGAGCGCAAAAAAGCCCGTATTGGGATAGATTGTCTGTGCTAAAACTTGGCCCTGTCGTGTGTGACTTCTCAGAGGGCTACATATGACTTGCACAGTCGTCACTGAAAGCACCATGTCGTTGTACCAGCGTGGTAAAAAGATGGGTTCCTGTTGTGATGATAATGTATTTGAGCACATTGCACGCAGATTGTCTGGTCATTCTAGCAAAGAAACCAATAATGCTTCGGAAAAAAAATTGAAGCAATTTACACGCAGCAGTGATCGGATAAGATGCGCTGACATCAGCGTAGCTATTGCAGTGTGGTACCGTTATGTTAGGAAGTAGCGTCCGTATCATCACGCACAAAGTTCGAACTGAATCGGCCTAGAGTATACGTTTTAAAAACAGCATTACAGCCAACGACTGGACAAATAGTCGCTTTAGCGAAAGCTGCCAGCTGACGACTGAGGCCGCGTACCAACGAAAAGCTCTGTGAATTGGAGCGGAGTTGTTCGTAGACCAGCATATTATTTTAATAGGTTGGCGCGAAACATGACGCGCATGACGTGTTTCCGGCTACGCAAATAATTAGCATTAGCTTGGCTTCAAAATCGGTTTCTGCCACACAGGAGCAACCATCTCTGGGACGTATCTGCACACCACCTGTTGTGAAAAGCCTTCTATGTTGCATGGTAATAGCGGCTGCAGCGTGAGCACGAAGGTGCTAGAAGAAACAGACGAAGGGCGAAGCAATGAAAGCAAAGAGGACAACACGTGTTCTCCTCTTTGCTTTCATTGCCTTGCCTTTCGTCTGTTTCTTCTAGCACCTTCGTGCTCGCGCTGCAGCCCCTATTACCATGCATTCAAATCAACTAGCCAAAATAGCCGTTCTCCTTCTATGTTGGTTTGATATAGTGAAGTAGACTTCATTCTCACAAATTCAGATAGAATAAAGGAGAGTATTTGCTTCGTTGCTTTTTTTTAATGCTAAACGTGCCTTTCAGGGAGGGCACTGAGATGAATCACTCATCGCGTGACAGGTCAGTAAAGCTGGGCACTGCATGCGCACATACAAAAATGGGCATGGGGCAGTGGTGTAGAGCTTCAGGGCCGTAAACTCGTTGTATTAGTTTACGACGTCTTTTGTGTCGCGGGTGTACTAAAAGGTGAATAGTGTGCTTACGAAAATATTTTTTGCAACACTGCAAAAAGAGGGGAGACGTTGAAGTGGTTACGTGCTAAAGCAAACGATGCCTGTGTCTTCCTGTCACACACACACGCACACACACGCACGCACACACACGAACACGCACACGCACACACGAACACGCACACGCACACACAAAACCTAACAAGTGCACTACTCTGGATTCAACTGTACTTAAGTTTTTGTGGTTTTGTGCATAGCATAACGAATTTGTAACCATAGCTTCACATATGTTCGTTAAACAATGCATAAATCAAAATTTATTTATTTATTAAATATTTATTTATTTATTTATTTATTTATTTATTTATTTATTTATTGTACCTCAAGTGCCCCAGCACGGGGTGTCACACGAGGGGTGGGCTGTGGTACCAATTTATTTCGATGTGGGTTTTGAACAGAACTGGGCTTGTGTGGTGCACGACGTCAGGTGGGAGATAATTCCAATCCTTTGCTGTTTGAACAAAGAACGAGTGAAGGTGGGCAGTTGTGCGGGTATGCGCAGGATAAACAGCGTTGCGGTGGCTAGTACGAAAAGAGATTCGATGTGCGGGCAAGATTCTGGATGCGTCAGACAATGAATGAAAAGATTTGTGAAAAAGGGTTAGTCTAGCAGCCTTACGTCGCAATTCTAGATTCTGAAGTTGGGCTTGGTCTTTCAGATTAGTGACACTTGAGTCACATAAATATTCAGAGTAAATGAACCTTGCTGCCCTATTCTGAATAGATTCCAATATTTTAGATAGATTAGATTGGTGCGGGTCCCAGACGGCGCAAGCGTATTCGAGTTTCGGGCGTACTAATGTTAGGTGAGCTAAACGTTTTACATGAGGAGAGACAAGGCCTAAGTTTCGTCTGAGGTAGCCAAGAACTTTATTTGCTTCGTTACAGATGTTTATTATGCGGGGTGTCCAATTAAGATGGGTAGTTATGTTTATACCTAAATACCTGTAGGAGGCCACGGGGGACAACTTCGAGCCGAAAATAAAGTGTGTTGGAGCCAGGTAATGTTTCCTACGGTGAAAAGAAAGGACATACGTTTTGTTAATGTTTAGAGTCATAGCCAAGTTCTGCACCACGTTTCAATTGTTAATAGATTCTTTTGGAGAACGCAGGAGTCATTAGGATCATTAATAGGGCGACAAATGACACTCATCTGCGAATAAACGGATACTTGACGATATATTATTATGGAGGATGTTTATATAAGTTAAGAACAGGAGGGGACCGAGGACTGTACCCTGGGGTACACCTGAGGCTACTTGACGACGGGATGATGATATCAGGTTGGCACAAACAAACTGTTCACGGTGTGAAAGAAAATTTTGGATCCAGTATAAAACGGCGGGGTCAAGGTTTAAGCGCGAAAGTTTTAGAAAGAGGAATTTATGGGGTACATTATCAAAGGCTTTTTCGAAATCTAGAAAGAGAGCGTCAACAGGAATATTATTATCAAGACGTGTGCTGATATCGTTAATAAAAAGCGCGAGTGGGGTGTCACATGAGAGGCCTTTCTGAAAACCGTGCGTACTGGGGTGGCAAAAGTTCACAGACGAAAGAAATTTCACGGTTTGAGAATAGATAATATGTTCCATAAGCTTATAGTATATGCATGTTAGTGATATTGGACGAAAGCTGGAAGGAGAGGATGATGGACCTTTCTTGAGAATCGGAATGATCTTGCCGAACTTCCAGTCTCGTGGCACCATTCCAGATGACAGTGATTGCTGAAAAATATGAGACAGTATAACAGCAGAAAAATGTTTAGTGTTTATCAGAACATTAGAATTTATGCAGTCAATTCCAGCTGATGACGTCACTTTTAGTGACTCGATCACCTTAATGATACCGTGAGGTTCGAAGATGACGGTAGGCATAACAGGCAAATCATGAGTGGAAGCACAAGGAAGTATATCTTCGGGTTCATCAGTAAAGACAGAACAGAATGTAGAATTGAGTGTTTCTGCGACATAGGGCTCAAGGATTGTAACATTTCGTGGATCGCATAACGAGATAGCCTTCACATGAGTTTGGTTAATGACCTTCCAGAACTGTTTGGAGTTAGTGCGTATCTAGTCTGGCAGGGGGTAGATGAGAAGAGCGTTCACTTAGCATTTGAAATCGTGGATTCGTAAAGCTTTTCAGTATTACGATATTTATCCCATGCTTGCTTAGAATTCGATGCCTTAGCTGAGCGTAAATGTCTCTTCTTTTTGTTGTTAAGCGTTTCAATGCATTGTTGTACCACGGAGAAGTAGGACGTTCTGTAATGGTGATGATAGGAATATTGTTGTTTATTAATTGTTGAATTTCCTCTTTGAAAAGCTCCCAGTTTTCGTCAACAGACCGTTTCCAAAAATCTATGAGAAAACAATCGTAAAAAGAGGACAGTTCGTTACTCATACTTTCAAAATCGGCTTTGTTGTATACTGATATTCTTTTCTTAATTTGGGGAGGGGGGTCAGCAAGTTGTATTGGAAACTGGCACGAATGACTGAGTGATCGCTTAGGCTGGTTAGATTAGAAACTGACGAAATTTTATCAGGTTCAGACAATAGGAGTGAATCTAGCAGGCTTGTTGAATTATGGGTTGTTCGTGTAGGGAATGTTATCACTTGGGATAAATTGAACGTTAGGCAAATATCTACAAAGTCACTTTCAATATTATTTTTTGAAGTCGTTAATGCTAAGTTGGGCCAAGTTATTGAGGGGAAAATGAAGTCTCCGAGTAGCAGGAGAGGGGAACCATCCGATTCTGAAGTTGCCAGTTGCCGAGCATCATAAAAGTTTCCAATAAATGAGGGATCAGAGTCAGGGGGGCGGTAGGAAACGCCAATGGTAATGGATGGAGTGGCAGCTTTCCAGCGGATGAAGCTAATTTCGAGGCAAGAAGGAATGTCTACGGCGCAGCATTGTAAACTATGGTGAGCAGCGATTAAGACCCCACTCCCCCGTTTGTTTTGGCAATCGCAGCGGAAAATGTCAAAGTCAGCAAATATAGGAAGCAACTCTGAATCGAAGATAGATGAATTCAGCCATGTTTTGGTTAGTACTAGTAATTTACACTCGGTAGTCTGGTTGAGACTGTGTAGGGAATCACGTTTAGGCAATAGGCTCCTAATGTTAGTATAAATATCTGAAAGAAAGTTTTTCGAGTGAACTTGGGCTTTAGTGGGTGGGTAGCTATGGTGCACGTGGGAGTACCGTTTGTTCAGTTGGGTCAAAAATTTAAGTCACCTCCTCAATGTTTATGTGCGTATTGGGCTGAGGGATAAGTTCAACCATCTGTAGGGTCTTGGCTTTTTTCTGCTGCATAGCCATTGAACTAATAATGTGATGTTTTCGGTACGATTCGTAATAGCTCGAAATTCGTTACACTCTTCATGAAATATAATTATTTGCGTGTACCCCATACTTCGTCTACCTTTGTGCCTCCCGCGCTTACCACGTGTTGTAATGTTGTAAGACATATAGAACGATATACACGAGTGTGTTTACCTTGAACAGTCAACGTTATGCTTCGGGAACATGTTGCGTATCAGCAGCGCATGCCTTGTGACACTAAGAAAAAAATAAGATTAGGTTGGCGTGCGCTGTAGTGTTTCAGTGTTTCAGTAACCCAGAACACGTGGCAAAACACACATCGTGAACTGCAAACACAGTAAACGAAGTCGAGATATTTGTGTTCGAAGTGTGTGGAGATTATGTTTCAAGCGTGACGCCGCTGTATTTCCATCGTTTTAATATTATGAGGGGAAAATATTTCACTACGCAATCGAATATCAGTCAATCATCAACTAGAATGGTTACGCATAAGGGAGGTTAAGTGCGCATAATTTGTGAAAAGCATGACAACGATGTCTACTTGCGCTGAATTAGTCCAATAAGAAATAACCCACCCGATTTATTACTGACGGTCAAAAATGAACATGTCAAGTAGAGTTGAAACTTGTAATTTGTGAGCTAATAAATTAAGGTGACCAAAAAAATAAGAAAGAAAATAACGCACTCGATCACAAAACAGGTGATACAATCATATCTTCATGACTTTTCCGTGCAGTAGAAGTTTCGCTGCTGAAGCGGTACCACTCACACAAAACTGTTTTGGTTACTATTCATCCAAAACAAGCCAAGTTGTTGCTGTTTTTTGCGAGTCTCCAATTCTTGCACACTTTTTTTTTCATTTGCCAAACAGTATGCAACAATGGCCTCTGTTTGGCGTCTGTGGAGCCTCCACAGAAGCCACACAGGCCATTACTCTGCAGAGGTTCTCAGAAGGGTGACGTGTGCGCAAATACTGCCCGGAGGCTGCGACCGGCAATGCTTTTCTTTTTTCAAAGTTGGCAGTGCTCGCTGACGATATTGAGGACATTGGAAACGAGTTACGTTCAGTAGAGTTTTAGTGTAGGAGGGTGAGCTCCAGTCAGGCAAAATACAATAAGTGAACTTGTGTTTTGACGTGCGCATGATGCACATAATATTTCAGTTTATTTTTTTTTGTTCTTTTTTCAGCGTCTTTTTATTTTTTCCGGGTATGCGCAGATGTTCACAAACGTGAGATAATTTATGCGCAAGTGATGAATGGACCGCGTGGCGTTTTCAGCTGTCTTCATCGCCTTCAGTGCCAAACAATTTGTTCAAATAAAAACGATAAACTGCCGGCAACAACGTGACCGATTAGACCAAGCTCTGACGCCGATTACAGCCACATTATCGGCCAAAAGTGCTTTGCATCAATCAGTTTTGGTAGAATACATCATAAAGAATACACGTTTGAACTTGCGTAAATTCACACATGCATCAAAAAACGCGGCGAAGAACTTTCGTCGTGGTTCGCGGACGAAGCATTCGCGTAATCTCCCAGAGATTACCGGCAGTGCGCACGTATGGACGAAAGTACTGCTAGAAAATTCAGCCTACATTTGACAGTCAATGTTTCACAGGGGTAATTTGTGGTCTCGGGGAAGCGAGAGGGACATGAAATGAATAATGTGTCTGTTGATTCAGACCATTTGTTTTCCAAGTGGTTGTGAACATCTCGGTCTTCACTGAAACGCCAACAGGAATGGAAATTATAGAGACCTATTTCATGTTATTCAGTAATATTAATTATGTTTATTTATACTCGCACCGTTCGAGCCTACCTTGTTACGTAGCCTCGAAAGGCGTTTTTCATTCCCCTGCATGGATGCCGCATGTTGATGGAAGCGAAATGCAAATAGTTGCGTGCAGTAGGACATATTCTCGCGTTAAGGAACTCCACGCACCCACGACGGCGGGCTAGTGGTTATGGAATTCGGCTGGTGACCGCAAGGTCGCGCGATGTAACCCTAGCCACGGAGGTCCCATTTCGTCGAAAAAAAATTGAACAGGCACGCATACTTATACATAGATGCGTTTGAGGTAACCCAAGGTGGCCGAATTGCACAGAGCCCTCCACTACAGCGTCTCTCATAATTGCGGCGTGAAGCCCCGACAATCATTGTATTATTGTTAAGAACTCCCGGTGGCAACAAGGTCTCCCTTTACAACGAACCTCATGATGGCAACGCGGGTAAATCCCTAAAACATATTTTAAGGGTGAAGCTCCTTAAGGCGTGGGTCTATCCATCCCGTGTATGTATGTATGTAGTAGTACGTAGCCACCGGTTACACATACCCGGTCTAAAGCGCTATGTGCCACAGGGGATGCGAGATGGGAGGTGGCGGTACTTGAAGTGTTCACTATAGATGAATGCACGAACGGACGGACGGATAGAAGCGCGGGCGTACGGACGGATGGACTCACGAACAGACAGACAGACAGACAGACAGACAGACAGACAGACAGACAGACAGACAGACAGACAGACAGACAGACAGACAGACAGACGGACGGACTCACGGACGCACGCATAGATGGACGCATGAATGGTGGCGCGGATGGACGGAAGCAAGAACGAAACGAACCGACGGAAGCACGGACGGGTTGACGGATGCTTCGCCCCACTCATCATTCCGCCCATGGATATGCTGTAGCTTGTTTATTATTTAGTTCTTTCTTCCTTTATTCATTTTGATGTGTGGAGCACTTAAGGACGCCAGACTGTCATATGCTGTCGTCACTGTGCGTAACGAAGGCAAAAGCTAATTGTCACGAGAGTCCCCACAGTCTCTTGGGTGTATAGAGTGTCGAGAGGGCCAACGCTGGGCAGGAAGCATCCAGGCCATGGCAAGGCAAAAGGCAGCCAGCAGGAAACAAAACGTTTGTATTTACAACTTATGTATACAAAACGTGAACGAGGAAGCACTTCGACTTTAGGTTCGCCGGCCTTTTATAGGCGCCGAGACGTTCGAGGAGGTGGAGTTCGCAGCTCCGCGGTTAAGACGCATCCAGCGTTTCCGAGGGACGCGCCCAGTGTCCGTGGTGGACGCATTCATTGTGTATGACGGCCGCACTCAGCGTATGCAGATGGGCCTCGCGTTGCTTTTCACGTAGTCGGGCTCCGGGCACAGCCTGCGGCAGCCTTTGCAGTGACGGATCGCAGCCCGCTCATAACACCATTCAGCACATCCAGCTGTAGCCCGTTTAGCCCACACCCGCACCAAAGAGGTGTCCTTGTTCTTCGAGCACCTTGATGATGATGTAAAGTGCGGACACTACTACTATGGCTAAATAAACTCGACAACAGAAACCGCCTCCAAAAGGTAAAAGGAAAAGCAAGCGAGAAAGAAAAAGTCAGGAAAATAAATAAAAAAAATTGAAGAGAACGAGAAAGGAAGGAGGGAAGAAAGAGAAAATTGAAGAGAAAGAATTGATTGATACGTGGGGTTTAACGTCCCAAAACCACTATATGATTATGAGAGACGCCGTAGTGGAGGGCTCCGGAAATTTAGACCACCTGGGGTTCTTTAACGTGCATCCAAATCTGATCGAAGAGAAACAAAGAACGCAGCCCAGTTCAGATTTGGCCCCGTAGCGAAGCTGCCTTTGCATTTTTTTTCTCCCTTGTGGAAAAGGGGGCCGCATCACTCTTGCAGCTACGTATTGAAATTGCTGGAAGGGGCTTAACGTACCCTCTGCGATTCATCAACGCTAATTACTCCAGAAGAAAAGAAAATTTCTTGCATTCGGAGAACAACGGTAAAGTCGAGACTGACTCCCATTTCGATGTCTGACCGGAATTAACGGAAAAAGTTTCCGCGGAGCTCCTCATCAAAGAATCCAGCGCCGATGCATCTACGCTCGCGCCGCCGTGGTGAGCGTGCCCGGAGATGACGTCATACGTAATCGGCGATGCTACCGGAGGTGCGCATGCGTAGTCTGGTGCGGAAGCTAAATCCGCCACCGGCCCTCTCGGGACTCCCGCGAGTCCGTGCCTCATTTCGTGGAGCTCGAGCACCTCGTATGATTGATTGGCTCCCGAAAAAGAAGAACGCGTCTTCCGGGAATAGATGCTCCCAGAGCGTCTATCGTAATCTGAATATACAGGAGCATCCCAATTTATACCTCGTGGTCTACTCGCGGTGTTTTTCTATCTTTTTCTCTATCTGATGTTGGCGTGTGTGATCATCGCGTGCCAAATCTCTCCATCTGTTTGCATGCAGTGCAGCGGTGAATGCCACGTTTTAGTAGGTTGCGATAATGCACTGTCAAGAGCGTTTTTGACTTGACCAGTGACATTTCGTAAGTTTCGTATTGAGGACCGTAGTATGGCTTATTTATTCTTTCTGTGAACAATCGCATACTTCAGGTAAAATGCGTACACTCTGAACTAAAAAGGTTTATCACTCTTGTGTACGCATGGTCTAAAATATTGAAAAATAGTTGTATCGACATATACAGCCTCGTCAGAGAAGTTCTGACTTTTCAGTAAGATATCATTTAGTTATAAGACACAAAAAATACTGGTGCGTGGCTAACAAATGTATTTAATGAACATGACGGCAATGCCCGGAATGCGCTCGTAACGCGCTGGTAGTGTCCACGCGACTGCGATCACAATTACGTAAACACAGGGTCAGCTTCCCCCAAGGCACGCGAAAGAGATCCACACTTTCATAAATTACACGACAGAAGTAAAGAATAGGGAAGTCATGCTCTGGTTATCAGTGGATAGATAAACCGTGTAAATAATGACACAAAGATATAAACTGTGCTTGAATACGTGCGTAAATATCTATTCATATGTGCCCTCATGATAATCGTCAGACGCCTTTGTTTGCTTTTGGATCCTCAACGCCGGTCTTGGTCATTCTATGTTCCTTTTTTTCAGTGTGATCCACTGGGCGAAAATTGGTGATTGCTATAAACTTCGTCGCTTTTCCCTTGAATTCAACGTGTCTGGGATCGCCGACTTCTATGAAAAAATAACCCACTCGCGTTCGTAAGAGTTGTCTTCTTCGCAAAGGAAGTCTATGTGTGGAGAAGCCAACTTAAAAAAGTTATTTTGTTTAGCGTGCGTTAGTTTGTACTAGCGTTCCGTTGTGAACACGAACTTTAGTAGATGCAATGGCTAGTGCATGCATGAAAAAAAAATACTGACAATAGTTGCGTGCCTGTCAACGTCGGCACCTAACCATCTCAGTCTTAACGGTGCTACTTAATCGTTTGTTTCTACATGTATTTCGATTGGTTTACTCGTGGTACAAAGGGTGGTGCGAGCTCTACGCGTTAAGACGTGATGATGACTGCATCTCCAAAGGAGTTAAGCGTGCCGTCGCGTGACACCTCTACGTGCTTGAGCGGTGAATGTGGGAATAGCACTGATATAGAAAGCAAAACTTCAATGGCAATAATTGACGGCATTGAATCCTTAAAATCTTGTAGCCCTCTATCTGGCGGCCTTTTGTGATATTAGCGACTTCAGCGGCTTACATAACAACCACATAAATTTATTCAAGTTCCAGAGAGCGCTCTGACGACACAACAGCAGCAGTCAGGAACGTCACCACGAGCTTTCGCAGAGCACGCGAACATCAAGAAAATGGTCAGGACACCCATATTTAGTCAGGGCATAAAATCACGTATCGAATGTGGGACTTCCATTTTACATTTTGTGAAGTTATAAAGCGAGCACAGTGGATGGAACTAGAATCGTGAGTTCGATTGTGGCCGGGGTAGTTGCATATCGAAGAAGACTGACGGCTAGAGGTCCGTGTGCTGGGTGATTTATCGGACACCTCAAAGGATCCATACGGTAAATATTTACGGAGCTCATTACTATGGTGTGCCGTATAATGATGTGGTTTTGGAACGTAAAACCCCCAAAATATGAAAGTAATAACTACATTTCTGCTGAGGTCTTCATATAAATAAATATAATTTTCAAACTTATATACTGCCGAATACTCAAGTCACTTGTCGGCAGATATCTCTTGTAAGGCCAAAAAACCATACGTCCCTACAACCGTAACCTTCCTCAAGAAACTCGAAGGACGATAGCGCACTCCTTTTACTTACTTTTGGGACGTTAAACGCCACCTATCAATCAATCCTTGTAATTACAATTGGCTGATTACGAAGCTTTTTAATGGCCTTCGTCAACCTGGTTAACGTAATCAACCTCGCCAAAACTATTCGTCCTCCTAGTAAACTTCGTCATACCCCTCGACCTTCGTGGCAACGTCATCGGCCGTTGACACAAGAGTGTCAACGGCCGATGACGCCAGGACGCCTATACGGCAGCCACGGAAAAAGTCGCGGCGGCGATGCATTATACATGACCGTGTCACGCCTCCTCAGCCCATATTCACTTGCGCTTGTTTATTATTAAACATTTCTTCGTTCTCCCAAGCCTTTCCCATCCAGATCTCGTTCACGTTGTTGTTCTTACGAAGATCTTCTCTGCATGCGCAGAACTTTGTTTGGAGAAGTGAATGAAAGCAGCCCAGCACGGGAGGTAGAAGGGAGCGTATTACGAGGTGAGGTTCGCGTGCCAGAAGAGGGGCGAAAACTAGGCTATATGCAAAGCAGCAGTCGCGGTGTTGTATGCGTGCTCGAGTGTGGAAGAGTGGCTTCTTCGATGTCGAGTGCGTTCGCTTTTGTCAATAATGCACCCGAATGTATTTGCAAGTCACTGAGTGCCGCGGGATTGGGCATAAAAGATATGCAAGCAAAAATATGGGACGCAACAAAAGAAAAGAAAAATAAAAAATCTCAGCACTGCGGGCTACTTTGCGTCTGATACAAAGTGATGTATACAATGTAGGTGCGTGGTTTTCGCTGAAAATGACAAAGAGTAACTAGTGCCATCACTCTTCTTGTGGGCTCAATTTCATTGGCCCATCTACGAGAGTCTAAACGCTCCGTGAGTGATAGGAAACACTGAGATGTCGTGTAGAAGTTTTGCCTGGTGACTGATTCGTCGATTACCTCCTTATATATAAAAAAACTTAGTGACCGTGTTGTTTCCGCATGTTTCGAAGTGTAAGGCGAGATGACAAATGTTTGACGTTGTCGTCCAACAGCTGTCATTTTTTGAATAAACGGATTATAGATAACTTCTAAAATATCAAGGCATGAAAGGGTGAAGGCTCAACCTGCAATACTGACAAAAAAAAGAACAAGTTTGTTTTAGTTTTGTGTGCCTTTGCTATTGAGTGAGTGCCTGTGGTGAGTGTCTGCGTGCGCATTCGTGTGTGTGCATTCGCACGTGTTGTGTGTGTGTGTGTGTGTGTGTGTTGTGGGGGGGGGGGGATCACATGTCTTACCTCTTACTTTTTCATCCAATGATCTTCAAGCGACGTCCATAAGAATGCAAGAGTTGCACTCACTCAATAGTTTGCTCATGGATGGATGAGTTTTATTTGGTCTATCAGAACGTGCTTTAGCACGTTGCGGGCCGCTCCCATGTCGGAAAAGAAAGACCAAGTCTCTCAGCTGCGTCGCGGGTCCGGTGGACTGCCCATAGCTGTTGTTCAAGTCCGGAGCTTGCAATAGCACGGCAGAACATTATTTTAGATCTTGGATTACCTTACAAACCCTTATCCAAAGCTTGCTTTGTGGTGTACGCGTTATGTACGCTTGGTGATGTACGTGTGCGCGTTACATTTTACGATGTACGGGTTATCTTACCCAAATAAAGGTTCTTTCGAAACTGAACGCCCACACCACAGCTCATTGAAAGTAATTATAAGACGTAATCTGATAAAAAATACGTCGTTGCGCCCGCAAAATATTATATAGCTCTACAAGATTTTCTTATCTATCTATCTATCTATCTATCTATCTATTCTAGCTAAATCCTATCTTATCTATCTATCTATCTATCTATCTATCTATCTATCTATCTATCTATCTATCTATCTATGCTATCTATCTAGCTATCTATCTATCTAATCTATCTATCTATCTATCTATCCTATCTATCTATCTATCTAATCATTCTATCTATCTATCTATCTATCTTAAATCTATTCTTAATCTATCTAATCTATCTATCTATCTATCTATCTATCTATCTATCTATCTATCTATCTATCTATCTATCTATCTATCTATCTATCTATCTATCTATCTATCTATCTATCTATCTATTCTTATTAGTGGCGTCAAAAAGATAATAGAATGCAGGTAAATATGCAGAAGAACGTTTGAAGGCTTCCAACCGCAGGTGAGATTTCCATTGTTAATACATCAGAAACACGATGTAGTTAAGGAGCAGCACGAACTTTTTTAATGTTACTAAAAAGGGCATATTAAATGTTCAGGTTAATAGTTAGCGAGTTGTATGCACGTAATACCTTTAGAGATGCTGTTAATTGCTTCACGACTGCATAATCAGTAAGTCTATTTTAAGACAAATACAAGCCGTCTGGTGATGATGACGATATAAAAGAACTCCGACGCCCTCTGGTGGGCATTTGTGTTTCGTCACCAATGCAGAGGTTATTCACTCGTAGACATAGCAAGTGCGGAGCGACTGCTGACTTGTGTTTCTGTCAACACTGCATTTTTTTTCTTTCACGTTCCGAAAAAGGAAACTGAAGAAAGAAATGCAACTCGATGAAATTGTTGAAAAGAGCTGCCATAAAACAGTATGAAGCGAGAAGATAGGGTCTAAGGATAAGAAAAAAATAAAGACACAAATAAAGAGAAAAGGAGTGGGGGAATAAAAGATCGACGACAGCAAAAGAATGCCAACCGCGCACGCGTGCTTGCGTACGTTGCCGTGGTGCACAAAGGTAGCCGCGTTCCAGACACTCATGAACACTTGTTACTCTCGGCAAAAGCTGCCGGCACAGCACGCGAACAACGTGTGTGATTCGGGGTACTTTTGCGGACAATAAGGCGCGCGACTTTCGCGGAACGTGGAATGCGAGAATTCTGTCAGTCATTCAAGGCTGCAGGATTCCTTTGTTGTGCGTACGTAAAGGAATTTGCGCAAGAGCGAGTACGCGAGTGCCCTCTTTTTTTTTCCCTTCTGTTTTACCCTTTGCTGTTTCCTTTCACTCTGTTCCTGTACTTGCATGGAAATCGCGTGCTTTGAATGATTCTAAACTCTGAAGCCTAGTTTGCTGTTTTCTAATAGAAAAGAAGCTATATAAATAGGTATGCAGCTTTTCACGAAATCCGGAAGAGATAGCATTCAATAGCGAAGGGTTAGATAGTAAGCACCTACAGGGCGTGGTAAAAAGGGAATGCCGTGCAGCCGAAATTAGAGCATCTAATCAGAACCATTAGGCAGGGAGCCCTTTCTATTTCACTTCGATGAAGCTTCATGGTTACTGATGTGCTCCGAGCACAAACGTACGACCATTTTAATAGATAATTATTGCGGAAGGGGTATTCCCAGCACAGGGTAGCCAGTCAGTCTAAGAACTTGCTGGTCTCTCTGTTTTTCCATCTCTTTCTTTCTCTATCTTCTTCGATACACAACAAAAGTCCTGTAGTGGAGGTACATCCGTTGGTGCTTCAATATTTGGAATGAAACAAAAGCATGTCGCCGATATAATAACTCCCGTACGATTGCATCGAAGGAGGTGAAGCGCGGAGCAGGCGTTGCGGCGTTTGCAATTCCGCTCCACAATGTATCTATAGGGCTGCCGATTTGGCTGCACCTCCTCGCTTGCAGTTCGAAGCATTGAATGCGATAGCAATGAATGGCAAAGCAATGAATGTGATAGCAACAAATTGGAATGTCAGGCACAGAATGGAAATCGGATAAAAACGTCCTACGCATTGCTCACGCACAAATGACGCAGGAAACATTTTCACAGGTACAGATGAACACGAATAAGTGCCCCAGTTGTTACTTCGCTGTGTCTCAAAAGCGTGCCCTCTTCGCAAACGGAGACTGTGAAGCGAGGGCAGTTACCTTTGTGCGCCCAGTAATTACAAAAGAATCGTTCCGGAGAAAGCCCAAGGCGCACGATCCTACCCACCGCGAAATAAGCGTGTGCACGGTCTCCCCCGC
>WOVY01004318.1:52500-96652 GCA_013436015.1 Rhipicephalus annulatus
TTCTCGGTTGACATTTTGTCTAGACGCGTTGTTCATGCTAATCTCAGATTCCACGAGAAAGAAGCATATGGCTTATAACTACTCCGCCAGGTATCACAACCATGCGAGCTTCTCACAAGAAGCATGTCTGCTCTTTCAACGAACTCATTAAGTTATCTCTAAATTATTGGCTTGACATTTAGGCGGTCTTATCTTTTGCTTTCATATCATGTGTGTCCAAAAAAACCTTTAACTTGAACAAGAACCATCTATTTTGTGACAGTTTTATTTTTAGAAGGCTTTCTTTTGAATATTTTAAAACCGCGAAGTGAAAATTCTATCGGAAGTGCTCGAAAGTGATACAAGTGTGTCACTCTTTGGTCGTGCGCCACTAAAGGAGGCTGCTCCGAGGAACGCTCTGCGTACATGAACTATAGTGAGTGATATTGTGAAGATTGTTTTCACTGATATTCAGCAGTTCCAACAGCTGAAGTCAGAAGACGCGTCATGAAGAGGAAGTCTGAAGCTCCAATATAACTCTTTCTCTTACCCTATATATAGTTTCAATCTCTCTCTTTCTCTCGATAAGAGGCCGCTTATCTAACTACGAAATCTTCACACGTGCTATAGGTTGGTTTTATAACGTCCGATTGCGGAAATGACGGAAACTCAAGGCTTTTTTTGTGAGCATATCTAGTCTCTAAGCTCGCTGATATAACATTGCACAATTGTTCAGTTTTTTAAAACGTCTCTCGTGCAGCAGTGCAACTGCTTGTACATTTAAAATTACAATGATGACAATACAGGAGTTCTTTTCAGCATTGTCTCGTCACCCGTTGTGTTGATGCTACATCGAGTACTGCTTCGCAGTTCCACAGTCCGGTGCTTTGTTGAAACCATTTTTAATGCCGCAGCTTCTGCCATAAACGTACATTAAAAAAGAAGAACGTGAGTCATTACATGGGTTACACTCGCTGACTGTTTCTTATAATATATTATCATTTACTGAGAGGAAGTTCTTCCCAGCTTGGCAGTCAGGAGATAGTAAACAATCGACCCATACAATTTAATGACAACAGCTACAAGGACAGAAAGAAAGCCATGCTTCGTGGGAGCTACGACATATATTTCTTTCGCTTATCTCCAATCGGTCTCTTGCGACGCGGACTTGAGCAATCAATTTGTCTTAATCGGTCTTATGCGATCTACATCACATGGCATTAAGCTTCGCTTTCTTTACTTTGCCATCTCACACAGCCGGACCATTCCCATTCTCTTTTCGGGCGCATTTACGTCTCGTTTGGCATACTGGCTCCATTAGGTGGCAAAGTATATATTTCCGAGCAACTTCATAAAAACGTTTTTCGTCGCCTTACGTCGCCCCCAGGCAGCAAGACTATGTGGGACTAGATTTATTCGCTCTAATTTTAACTCGACAGCGTTAAAGAGTTCCTTTCGCGAAATTTTCGGCGTTGACGTTGTTGAAAGAAATATGATCGATCGTATTTCTTTCATTCCAATAATTCTATAAGTTTCCATACGAAATCTATATGTTTTCCGTATATTTTTTATATATTTTCCATATATTTTCGTAAGATTATTACGGAAGCTGACGGAATTATTGGACATCGCATACGGAACGTTTCTGTAGGGGAGGTCAGAGTGGGGAGCGAACCAGGGTCGTTTAGGTTCGAGTGGGAATCGAACCCGGCCCATTTGCCTGACTTGTGGATATTCTACGACACGGCCACGCCCCTGCTTGGGCATAGGGCGAACAGAACTTTCTCTGCTTGGAAATACATTGAAAGTAGCTCTCATGCTTCACAAACACAATTTTCCTGTATAGATGCTTCAAAATTCAAAAGGAAATATTGCATTAATATTGCGCGGTACAGGCGCCCATTGCCAACGGACGTCAGAGAGAGAGAGAGAAAAAGATGCAAGGAAAGGCAGGGAGGTTAACCAGACGCACATCCGGTTTGCTACCCTGCACTGGGGAAGAGATAAAGGGGGAAAAAGAGGTTGCAGAGAGATGAGAAGGTACACACTATCACGAGCACACTCGGGGAGCACACACAGTCTACAGGCGCTCGCTCAGGTTTGTTGACTTTAGGTAAAGTAGCAGTGCTTTAGTCGCTTTCTGCGCAAAACGAACGTCAGAATATGCGATTATGATAATGGCTCCACGGTTGAAAACCGGTACCCTATTACTGAAGTCACACATGTACGCTACAGTGCCTATTCTCTTAAGGTAATGTAGTGGGTGCATGTCAAGTTTGAAAAGGTTTCCTGCACTAAGTGTTAAGAGTGCGCACTAGAAACACGATATCGCTATCGCATGCAACTTCTACAGGTGAAGCTTTAGGGTCCCCTGTTTTTTTTTTTTAAACACATGCGTGGTAGGAAAGCTGAACCACTTGTGCGCGTAGAAAAGGAAAGAAAGTACAGTTTTTTTTTTTTGCTCAGCCTCAAGTTAGATTTCTCGAAAAGGTCGAAATGAAGAAGATGAAAAAAAAAACTCATTCGTGACTCGATGAACTCTTGAGAAAGTTGACAGCAGATACAGAAGAGTCAATAAGGAAGATAAAAGGTGTTTCTTAATGAGATTGCTGTCAGAGAATGGTTTATAGAGTCCACTATAGGTCATCTTATATGATAGAACTGTTGCGTGATAGCTCTTGTTCTGTAAGGGTAGCCACGCTTGAATACTACCCTATAGAGCTGCCGAATATTGTTATTGAAGTGAGGATCGCTACAACGAATTTGCACGGTATTACGAAAGAAAGCAGCGCATGCATACGACCGGGGCAAAGATAGAGATCTCGCGGGAGCGCTAACCTACTAAATTTATTATTTCTGGAGCTACCGATTTCGTCACGAGTGTTGAACGTGCATACCAAGCTAACCAAAGAGGTTACTTATTGCTCTACACAACAGCTTTTGTCCGACAAAATAATGTACTACCGCAAGCGTACTTTAAAGCCGCAAAGAAAAAAGACAATGTAAGCTAGCTATGTCTAAAGTGTCGCCAAATGTATATGCACAAAATTTAGCGTAAGGCAACGTTGCCGGCGGATTGGGCTTCGTCTTTTACGATTGTGATTGGTTACGGTGCTCGGGGGATTGATTCCGAAACGCGGCGGTTGCATTGCGTTGGAGGCAGATTGGTAGAGACCCGTGTATGGCACGATGTCAGTGCACGTCAAAGAATACCAGATAATTGAAATTCGATTGATTGATTGATAGGTGGGGTTTAACGTCCCAAAACCACCATATGACTATGAGAGATGCCGTAGTGGAGGGCTCCACGAATTTTGACCACCTGGGGTTCTTTAACGCGCACCCAAGTCTAAGCACACGGGCCTACAGCATTTCTTGTCATATCAGAAATGCAGCCACGGCAGCCCGGATCCGAACCCGCGACCTGCGGGTCAGCAGCCGGGTACCTTAGCCACTAGACCACCGCGGCGGGGCTACAAACACTACACCTCGTAATTACACGTTGGCTTTGTCCCCTAAATGTTCAAAAACCTAAGATATGAAATAAAAAAAATGAAAGGTATTTTTTTCGCATCCTTCGAAGATTTATCTTGATAGCAGAGCTGTTTGCAGCATGCCATTGATTCACATTATATGGCTGACTCGCGCTTTTGTTCGTTTCTATTAACCATCTCGTACTTCCTCTGTGCTATGCTATTGTAACACCTTGAACGAATTCCGCATAAATGAATATTTTAATCATATTTATGGGATCTAGTATTCGAAATTTACGCTCTTCGTAAAACAGGTCACAATTCTACGCCTTTTTCCATGTTTCTTTATGCCTCTTTATTTGTGTTAACTTGTGAATACACCTCGGGAACCTTGTAGAAGGAACATGGTTTCTTTTTTTGGGTGTTTAACTAAGTAAGCTAAGACTAAACGGTTTAATTGATTGGTAGCAGTTTAAAACTGAATATTGATTTTAATACGTGCGCCCTTCTTGCTACTCGTCAAAGACAGGTCAAAGTAGCGACGCAGATATAAACACACGAGCACACAGCGCCCACGTGTGTGTGTGTTCTCGTATAGTTCTCTCATCCGGTGTCAGCAGCGCTACGCCACTGGTGTTTATTATGACATCCCAACAGTCTTTACGTGTGAGCGTAGCCCTTACTAAGCCAAGCTCTCGTCCAAAATGTCTTCTCTGGCTTTCGTTACTGGCCAAACTTTTGTTCTTGTATTTTCGCTTCCAGTTTTCTTAGTGCATATGTATGGTGGAAAATCAGCTACAACTTTGTGGCTTCCTTGTCTTTGTATCCTTTCTCTACGCATACCTGCTCGCTTTCGACTTTCAATCTTGCTATGCACATCCTCCCGTTGTTTCAGTTTTTCACGAGTGCACTTTTCAATTTTGTTCCTGTACTTGCTGAAATATGATATTCGAAGGGAAAAGGAGCCGCTGCTTCTTTTGTGCAGATTGAGACCAACGGCTGTTCGCGTGTGTGAGTGACAAGAAGCTTCAAGGTGACCTTCGCTCACGCTTAATCTTGTTATCGCTCAGCAAACGGCTTATCCCGCGTATAGCCGGGCTTCTTCTTCGCGAGGACGCGTATATCTAGAGAAACGGCATATGATGCCGTCGTGATGAGTTCCGTATACGACTTGATCAGATCGGCGACGAGAATCCTGATTGATTGATTTGTGAGGTTTAACGTCCCAAAACCACCATATGATTATGAGAGATGCCGTAGTTGAGGGCTCCGGAAATTTCGACCACCTGGGGTTCTTTAACGTGCATCCAAATCTGAGTACACGGGCCTACACCATTTCCGCCTCCATTCATCCCTCGCGACTCGGGCGTAACAGGCGAGCCGCGTTCGATCTCGCGGATTTCGAACATATAATATCGACTATCGTCGCACCTGTGTCGACAATGGGTGACGCGCCTGCGGCGTTCACACTTTCTTGCGAAACCCGGCGCCGCGTCTTTTCGCACTTGTTTGTCACCTGTCGGGACACCCGCAGCGACTTGCGCGTTGCGGCTTCGCCCAGTACATGGCAAACGTAATTAGCTTGCTTACGTGTGGTGAAACAGCTGGCTGGATGTGATAGGCCTCACAAGTGTTAGTTGTCGACGCAACAGCTGACATTTCATGGAAGAGACTGTCCTCTTCAGGTGAGCTCAAAGGCTGCAGATAGAGGATGTTTTTGTTATTATTAATATTTAAGTGTTATCCCTACAGTTACAGCCCCTCATATCCTCAGCGTTGTGTGGCGTTCTACGCAAACGGAAGTGTGAATATGATGTATCTAATATCAAACTTTTGTTCTTAGATATTGCCACGTTCCATTTCCCAAGTTTTGTTATCGTCCCAAAACACTACACAATTTTCAGCGCAAACCGCACCTGCAGTTTTCGAGAAGCTTCCGGACTGTAGTAGATCATTTCGATAAGATCACGCCTACTCTGCGAACTGTACAGATTATTCTGGAACCTATGCCAGCGCCAGCGATAACGCTAGAACATTCGACGGCAAGAGTATAAATGCCGATGCGCTTCGTCGCTTAGTAGTTGATCGACAGCCGACGCTCCGTTCACTGCTATCTGTGCAAGACTGCTACTGTAATCAAAGTTTTCGTTTACCGGGCACAGGTTCGCCCAAAGAAACAGTTAAATCCCAACATAATGCCTCCTGTCTTCGGCCACGTCACGACCCCGTGACAATATCAATTCTTCGATACCAAGTTCATCAAATTTCTGACGCAATCTATCCATAGAGATTCGCTCGCCCATGGCTTTTCGATTGCACCGCTCCAGACATGAGTCATCACAATGGCGCTTCCTGTCACAAGAGGTAACCTTTATCTCGAAAGCCAGCATGCGTACTTGTGTTTCGATGTATTCATATTTACAGAGTACCTTTTCCAGATGATTCATGTCATCAGAGTTAGTTTAGTGGCGTCAAGTCGTAAGCTATCTTTCGAAAATGTTATTGATTAAGCTAACGCTCATTATTGCTGCTGGTCATGGCGCACCGCTTAAGAAGGGCACGTCCAGTAGAGTATTGTAATCTGATCCACGCAAAGCTTTTTTGATTGATCGATGTAGCAGCCGTAGATATAATGACACGAACTCCACTTCATAGTTCGTTGGGTTTAGCTGATTGCATGATAGTGACGTGTATTGGTGATGTTTGTAGTTTATATTCGATGGCATGCCACCTTTGACGTCAAGTGAAGCCAGGAGCAGTGCGATTGTCTTCTACCACAGTTCCAGCCGTTGAAAATTATTGTTTCAGCGCCCATAAGGAGAAAGCTATAGAATATTTCAATGCAGCAGACGACAGAACAATATCGTTCAACGGAATGCAGACGCTTGCACACCCAGTTGCGTGTTACGTCACGGCTCACGAGTAAACCAGTGTTGCCCGACTCTCTGGCTGCTCGCGAGTTTGTAAGAATATTCAAATATATAATAAGTGCATGACCGAATGCGCTAAAAGTTCACCAGCTTATTTGTAAATGCTCAAAGATTAACCCTCATAACACAGATCGTGATCGAAAATTGGGTGTCATGGCCCCTCAGTGACACTCCCACGATTAAGTGCACATAGATACTCTATAAAGTTCATGGAAGGCTGATCACCGCCGTAGCTCAGGAGTAGGGCATCGGATGCATTATTCGAAGGTCACAGGTTTGCTCCCCGCCGGCAGCAAGTTATCTTTTCGTCGACTTTTACTCAATTTACATTACTTTTACTTCAGATACCATCCCGTATACTTTCCTTGGCATTATTGTCTGCTACTTCTCACGCATCGTTGTCATCGACTGTCTCGTCTCTTCTTAGGTCCTTGTCTCTGTTTTTGCGCTGTGTTTACATTCCAAACTGTTGGTTGCCACTATTAATTCATCATCATCATCAACTTGTCTACGCCCTCTGCAGGACACAGGCATCTTCCATGCTCTACCAGTCAACTCGGTCTTGTGCTTGCTGCTACCAGTTTATACCCGCAAACTTCCTAATCTCATCTGCCCACCCAACTTCCTGTCTCCACGTCACCCGCTTGCTTTGTCTTGGAATCTAGCCTGTGTTCCTAATGACCAGCGGTTATCTTGCCTTCGCGCTATGTTCCCTACCCTTCTTCTTCCTCTTGATTTCTACTATCATGTCCTTAACCCCCGTTTGTTCCCTGATACACTCTGCTCTCTTCTTGTCTCTTAAGGTTACACCTACCATTTTTCTTTCCATTGCTCACTGCGTCGTCCTCAATTTAAGCTGAACCCTCTTCGTAAGCCTCCAGGTTTCTGCTCCGTAGCTAAGTACCGGCAAGATGCAGCTGTTATATACCTTTCTCTTGTGGGATAGTGGCAATCTACCTGTCATGATTTGAGTGCTTGCCAAATGTGCTCCGCCTCATTCTTATTCTTCTAGTTACTTTAATCTCGTGGTTCGGCTCCACCTGTGGACAGGTGGTAACCTGGACAGGTTACCACCTGTCCTAAGTAGACGTACTCGTTCAGAACTTTAAGTGCACTGCTACCTATCTCGAAGCGCCGTTCTCTTCCGAGGCTGTTCTGCATTACCTTCGTTTTCTGCAGGTTGATTTGAAGACCATATACCTTTTTACTCTCCTTGTCTAATTTAGTAACCATGAATTGCGATTCGTCCCCTGTGTTACTCAGCAAAGCAATGTCATCGGCGAAGGGTAGGTTTCTAAGGTGCTCCCCATTAACTCGCATTCCTAACTCTTCTCAATCTAGGCCTCTGAAAACCCCCTGTAAGCACGCGGTTAATAGTATAGGGGAGTTCGTATTCCCTTTTTCTACACCTATTGGTATTATGCAGCTTTCTTTATCGATAACTATGGTGGAAGTTGTTCCGCTGTAGATTTCTTTCAGGATGTTTATATACGCTTTGTCGGCGCCCTAATTTCGCAGTGTCTACATGACTGCTGATATCTCTACCTAATAAAATGCCTTCTCCTAATCTATGAAGGTTATGTATAGTTGTTGGGCGTATTCTGAGCATTTCTCTATCGTCTGACTGATAGTATGAATGCGGTCGGTTGTCGAGTAGCCTGTACGAAGTCCTGCTTTATGCTTCTGTTGACTGAATTGTATTGTTATCGTCTGTTAGCAACTATATTTGTAATAATAGGTATGGCCCCTTTAAGTCATTTAGATTACTGGCTTCTCACAGAAGGCAAGCGTTGGAAGAATGGCCTCGCGCGTGTGTAACGTACAAGGCTATGAGAGTCGTTTCGCAAAATGTACCCGTATGCGAAATAACGCCCATTACGAAGTGAGCGATAAGCGTTTCTTTGTGCGTCTTTGTCAGAATGAAGCACCAACGTTTGCCCACCTCCTCGTTCTGATCATGAAGACCCCTTTTCCAGTGCAGGAGGGACGACTGGGTTGTGCCTTGTTACTCTCTGTGCTCTCTTTCTTTAATCCCCTTTTAAACCTTCTTTGTTATGATATTTATATATAGTTGGACCTATGACATTCGCCTAGAACAAAGTTGGCCCGACACATGCGGACATGGGCGCTTGTGCACCTACAAGTTGGGGACCAAGTAGCAAGCACAATGTTCAGTCACCTGAATTCTCCTCTGTAGGCCGGCACAGCAACTAAAAGGTATTTGCCTCTTCAGCAAGACAGGAGGACAGTGCTATATACCACGTCCGCGGGATTCCCAGCGGGCCATGTTTTACTCGAAGTACCCCGGATATATTCGGTGATGAAGCAAGACGATGGGAAGCGTGAAACAGAAAGATTCGCTTTAAAAGTCAGAATGTCACGCATACGGGTCTTTCTAAGTGGCTGAATGAGTTTGAGACAAATGCACGGCTGCCTTGATGACGACGAAGTGTCCCCTTCTTTTGGTGATTAAAGCTAAAAGGCGACCATGAGTTGGCTTGGACGTCGTGATAGAAAAAAAAGTTGTCCTTGTTTTTTTGTTCTTTTTTTCTTCTTTGCGCTAAGCGTGTATAACTGGTGCACTTCCTAGCGGGCAGCTTTTCAGTGTAGGTATACTTCCCCTTTTCTTTCCCGTCACCCAGGAAACCGTGAGTAGCGTCAGTGTACTTCCATTTCTTTTTTATTTCCGTTCATCGGAAGGCGCCGTACTATCCGGTGCCTTTCCCTCCACTTCTTCACACACCCCCTTTTCTTTTCTCTCCTTTGCTTCATTTATTGCCTTTCCTAGTCGCTTGCATGTCGCAATGGCCCAGAAATGGACCGGCGCCGCGTACTGGCGTACGGCAAAATGTTCACCTTGGGATACGACGAAGCGCCGCTGCTCTTCTGCGATTCCTATTCCAGCCGGACGAGCTGTGTAATGGAAAGTAATTTCTGCGTCACTTTATACTTCTCTTGCTTCTCTCGATTTCTTGGTGACCCTTTCCCTTCGCTTTCTCTTTTTTCTAACGTGAACTTCAGAAAGTGAGTGTTGGCGTAAGCGTGTTCCATTCTTATCGGCCACCTTCTACATTGCGCTATACATTTATAGCCTTTCGGCGGGGAGCGCTCAATTTCGAACAAAACGTACGCGTCCGCCACGTATTGAGGAAAACGGGAGGGGCCATTGTGACAGAATCATTTCAGGCGCCTCTACAGAGTAGCTTAATCTTAAAATAAGAGGAGGTTACGCCGACTGTGAACCATTTACAGTTGCAAAAGAAAACGAGTGTTGCAGCGTTTTGGAGTGCTGGAGACGTTCTCTTAGGAAGCGCTTCGTACATTGAGACGATAAGGTTGTGACGGCGCGTAATTAATCTGTCCTCCGTGAGGGAACACAATAGCCGCTGTTCTTTGAAAGTGAGCGTTTTTACAACGTGTTTTCTCTGGGCTCGTTTATGGCCTCCTGCAGGCGTATACTCTGTGATCACGTGAAGTCATAATACGGAGTATATAATCCCATAGTCACGGTAGGCATTCGCGGTACGTTTTTTTTTTTCGGTAGGTATGGATGGATAGAAAGGCTTTTATTAGAAAAGAAAAAGGGGATGCGCAGTGGGGATAAGCGGGACTTTTTAACTACACTACGAGTTCACGATGTCACAGGTTTCGCACTTAATGTATTCACCATCACTAGTACTGAGGTGGTATAGGGTAAGTACTGTGGTTTGTTGGACCCTCTAAACCACTCTGATCAGGTCGCCCTCACTTCCATATTGCGCAAATATAACTGCGTGTTCGGGTCCGTAAGGAGCGCTTCACGATAATTTGCGGACTGCAAAGCTTCTATGGCCATCCGCTGTTTTTCAAATGCGGAACACTGCCACAGTAAGTGATATTGAGCGTAGACATTTTGGCGTACTTCACCTAACTCTGTCGCCACTTTTGTTTCGTGTTCTGATGTGATATCGTCGTCATGTAAACGCTTTAGCGAAATGGTACCGTTGGTGTAACACAGGATCGTAGGAAACCATTATTACAAGTTAGTTCATTCACCAACTGAAATCGCATTTAGCCGACGACTTCGACGTTATGCCACGCTATTTCATTTACAAAAAGAAAAAAAAACTGCACTAGAGGTTATGAGGTATGCCGTAGTGATATGTTTCTTCGGTTTCTTTTTAACCACCTACCTATCGTACGTCGTATGCTCGGAAAACAAAACGAACGGTTTTTCTTGTGCTGGTACTTTATTTTGTCTGTGTTATTTTTTTCCTGCAGCCGCTGCAACAGCCGGCAATCACACGGGCCATCTCGTGTGCAACATTCCTACACGTACAAGACCACAAAGTCTATAGCTGGGTTTTCTGTAAAATTGAGAGAATTTTGCAAGCTGTTGTAAGCTGTTAGTGCGTCTCCGCATTAGGTGTCCATCGTTACTTTCTACATACCCTTTTCTCCTTGTCTATTCTTTTAAGCGCCTCTCGGTGTTTAAGGTAGCGTAAGGATGTGCTTGGATGGTTCTCCTGGCTGCCTCTCCATCTATTGTCACTCTCTCTCGCTCTCAGGTTCAGCAGGGCAACGCCACAAAGTTATGACAAGAGGAACCGGGAGGCCTTCCAAACTCACGTAGTCAGTCCGGTTGGCCACGGTGGTAGCACCGCTTCAGGGGACTATTCCTTAGGTGCAATGGCATCGTGGACGACCAGGGCTGCCGCCCACAAACCTTCCACTCTCTTCTATATCTTTCACTCTCGTTCCCCCATTCTCCGCGT
Organism: Rhipicephalus annulatus; assembly: GCA_013436015.1. Lineage (NCBI taxonomy): Eukaryota > Metazoa > Arthropoda > Arachnida > Ixodida > Ixodidae > Rhipicephalus > Rhipicephalus annulatus. Next base: position 63,637 of record WOVY01004318.1, read on the forward strand.
GGTGTTGTTAAGGTGACTTCCATTGAGAGAGACAGTCGCAACGTCGCGCTTATTTCTTCTTTCCCTTTAGAACCTCTACGCAAAGCTATGGTGATCAACGCAGCATGTGATCCCCAATCACCATGCTGGGGGCTGGCTCTCAGTGTGTCGTGTTGGCAAACTATACCTAGCAGGTAAACCTGACCTCATGTTTGAGAAGAAAGAAACGTGGCAGTGGGAGAAGGGGCGTGTTAGAGGGAAAGGGCGCATAGGATTTTGATCGAGCGTGAACGCAGAAACTTTCTGACATGCATTTGACCTGTTCTGACTTTTACATCAAAGAGAACAAACGCAGAACGCGTCGACAAAGGCGTCATACTGCGTTTATGCGCCTGAAAAAAGCCACTGTACAATGTCAGCAAGCTCGCACAGTATACGCGCAAACACGTATCTCCTTCAAACACGACGCTTCAAACGGTTCACAACGCTCCTTTGTGCAGACCTCTACTCTCTCTTTCTCTCTCCTTTTTTAACGCCCGGGACAACAACACCTAGCGGAAAGTTCAGAATTTGTACGCTTTCTATGCCAGCAGCGTATGTGCCGCTGTATACCACGAACCGGCGTGGCTCTGACGCAGAAAGCGTGACACCGCCGGGGGGCGAACGCACTGGATAGGAGTATAAGCCCGCGTGGGACGTATAAACAAAGAGAAAAAAAAAAGATGGCTAGTTGAACGCCACGAGTTCGGCGGAGAGCATCACCCTAAGTTCTACAGTGCCCGCATGCGCGAATATACGAAAGTACTGAATCTGCGCACTAAGCGCATCGTGGTTCACGTGCGCATTCGTTCCGGTTTGCCTTCGATGTATACCGGCGAAGTTCAAAAGAAAAAAAAACACCGATGAAAGAAAACAGAGTGAAACGGGAAGACAAAGCGTACCACGCCTCGCTAAATTTCGCAACAGAGTTGCTGCTTCGTGAGAAAGTTTTGAGATAGGAATTCACACTCGGAAGTTACTTAGTAAAGTGCGTAGTGTGGTTAGTCGATCGCGCCTTTGTTGAAGGGCCATAAATATGTTCCTGTATTCACTTTGAAGTGCGATGCTTGCGAACTGTTGAAACGTTTTCATTTCCCCAAACGCTTTAAAAAAGTGATACTGTGTTCGTATACAACCATACAACTTTGCTTTTATTTGCTGGAGATGAATGCGCGCGAGAACTTGTGTCGTTAAAACCCTGCTTTGCTGTGTGTGAATAATGCTTCTGTTCGTATTATTTGATCACAAATCAAAGCCAGAAATATGGTGGTTCAGAGAAAAAGTTCGTACTTAGGGACTCGTTGGCGCTCCATTCTCATAAAGGAACTATATATACCGACGCTGAAGCGCGCCTCTGACAATCGCAACATGGCCATGCCGTCAATATCAATAACTTTGAAAGTGAAATTCTCGCCCTCATTCATGGACAGCCTGTGAACTATAGAATTAATAAAGAACTATACTAGCTTATGCGTCAACGAACTTTGTTTCACTTGTTCATGTGTACCTAATAAGAAAATATTCAGAAGTACCTTGTGCGATGTCTATAATGATTCTTGATATTGCCTTAATGCTAAAGGAACGCTGATGACGTCACGATGTCTGAAGCGAAGCTGACACATGACGGCCTTCACACTCGTGACCCGAACTAGCCAATTAGATCGTTCTTGGAATCACCGCGACACTGCCAGTGACCGCGTTGCAGACAATTCTGTTGCGACTGGCCACTTACGGAAGTGCACGGAATTAGCTGGCACTGGTGGGAAGGCATGCCGGCGCGGCAATGGCGTCGCGCTAAGCCTAGCACTCGCAGCGCCGCCAACGCGGCAGCTGGGCGGGACTGGCGCAACACGATTGCGCGTGTAAGCGAAAGCAAATGGGCCCTGTGGGATTAGTTCCGGAGCCTGAGCCTCGTGGTGCGCGGACACGTAGCCTAGCAGGGGTCCGGGCACCCCGCCGTTGCGCGCCACTTGTTGCCCCAGTGAGAACCACGGGCCGCTACTGCTTGTTTCTACGAGTGTCTAGAAACGGTGTGGCGTATACACTCAACCGGCCTTTTTGTTTTTAAACGGATGTTCCATGAAGCGACGAAGTCAGAATGGCACTTTTGCTTTTAGATTTTTCTTTTATACTTCTCTTCCATGGATCGCCTCCCTTACGCGTTGCGCAGCTCACATTAAAAAAAAAACGAAAAAGAGAACACAGGTCAATAATTCAGCAATGTCTTTGGGCCGGCTTTCACGAGTGTACATAAGAAAGGACGTTGTAAAAGTAAAAACATAACGAAGAAGCAATGCGTGGAAGAGCTTGTGAACGACACTCACTGGAATGCATGACATGGATGTTCAGATTTTTTTCCTTCTATTCCTCAGCCATAGTGCTCGAAAGAACCCTGTTGTAAAATGGGGCGTAATCAAAGATGCTAAAGGTTCTTTCAGTAAAGTAGTCCAACAAAGAAGATGGTACCATGGAGAACGGTATTCCTATGGAGAAAAGCAGTTCTGTGAAGCCCAATGAAAAATCAGGGAGACTTGACCGATGTTTTCACGAGCGCTGTGTACAACGGAGTGGAAGCTGATGAGTACGTGGTAGCTAGCGCCGCGCCTTTATAAAGTCGGTCTTAAGTGAGACAATGTTACCTGCGGTGAATACCACGATATGTTGAAACATGCCAAGACTAAGTAAGAAGTATTACACACGCATTTAGCAAAAAGCCTCACAAAAAAAAAACAAATACGAGAACAAATGAAGTTTGATTACACCGGTCTCACACTTCGGGGTTCAGCGACCGTGCTGCACCTGTTCAACGCACGTGTTGGCCGTGCTGCATTTGAGCCGGCACGTACGTAACGAGAGCCGGTGTAATCACACAAGGACACGCGCAAGATGATCGCAGAAAAAAAAATCGACCCAGAATTCCGGTCAATGTGGCTGAAGCGAAAATTTCTTCATTTGAAAGATTCATTAAATTAGACGCGCACGGGCCACAGCGCCTGAATCATGGGCGAGTAATTTATTACTAGTGGTAAATGGTACAACAATGTAACCGAAGGCACCTACCTTAGAATCTGTAGATTTGCGGGCTTGAGAGCGTATTATTATTCTTACGTGGGCCTTGTAGTGAACATAATGAACTAGGTAATAACTCGGAAAGTGCGGACAAGTTGCAGTTGGAAGCGCGGGCGCTGGGTCGGCCAGAAAAATGAATAACTAAAGGAATAGATTTACCATTTACAAAGGAAGTCGAGATAACTTTAAATTAAGGAATTGAGATCAAAGCTCTACAGAAAATGAGAGTTTGATAAGCATTGAAGTCACGAAATGTTGTTTGAAATAACTGTCTGTGAGAACGTGCACAAAAACATGAAGTGAAGGAGAAAAAAGCCAGGTGACGAAAATTGTAGTCATAGCAAGGTAATTATTTTGGAAGGTAAGATAAATTCTTGATGTGTTATGCAACAAACATAACCCAACGTTGCAGAGCTACAGTGCTTAATTGTGCCTTCGCAAGTCTATTGGCAGGAGAAATAGTAATAAAAGAGAATATTTGCCCCTACTGGAAGTTGGATTTCCGGCACACAAGGACCCGATTTATTTACCAAACTGCTACTCTGGTTCTGGAATTTAAAGCAAGCATACATAATAATGACCCAGCTATCAGATTTCGGGCCAACCAGCACAGTGATTGCTATTTTTTTATGCGTAACAGCTGATGGCGAATGCGCCAGGCTTTAGTTGATAAGAACAACAGCCTGGACGTGATCGTGGTCATTCCTTCTACATAACCCGCATCGTTCAGCGATATATGGATGCCGCCCTCTATTCGATGAAAAATCTAGGCTATAGAAACATCATGCCGCCATCGTAACGCCGTCATCGTTAGGTCGTACATCTATATATCTAATGGCATTTACGGCTCTCTTGTTGAGCGTGCCTCCCATTTTTTTCCTTTTCTCTACCGTCTCATTAAGTGTGCGACTCCAATAGGACGAACGTGCTGGTGCTTGTTCTACTGTTTACTGGCGTAACGGGTCTCTGCCGACGTTGCAACACCCGCCGTAAACACCAGGTCGCGCAACTTGTTGGCGCCGCACTTGCAGGTAGACATGCGGAGTGAAACGAAAGGCCTCCCTCTCCCTTTCTTCGTTGCCAGAAGAGCGGTAAGAAGACCGAGGTCCCGGTCGGCCTTGACTCATGGCCGCGAGCTGGACGCCCCGCCAGCGTCGTGGCTTAAGGGGGGGAATTAAATAGAAAGCGAGAGTCCGGGCCGCCGGGAAACGCAACCGGTCGGCGAAGCAAGATCCCGAGACACGCACAGCACGTGTGTTTTGCCGCACGGAAGGCCAGATCGACACGGAATGTCAGTGGGAAAGACCGTGTCGCAAGCGTCTTGGCGCCACCGGTACTCCATACACCAGCTCTTCGAGCGTAGTGTGTGATCGCGAGGAAGTGGCGTTTGGAAGACATCGTGTCCTCTGCCACACCAATGCGTGTCTGCTGCTGTGATCTGACGAGACCAGGAGATCCAGGAGTCGTATCGCGCGACGTTATTTGCCGGCGTGTATCATTGTAGCAGCCTTGCTAACGGCGTCCGGTGTATGAATAATCGTTCTTTCGCATAGTGTACCATCGCCACTCGGATAAGTGAACACCTTGTTGAGCAGTGCAGGAGGCTTGCTTGTTTCGCTGGTGCTGCCGCCTTTTCGTGCATTCTAAGCATTTAGAGCACCTTGCGGTGCACGAAGATCTTCGGTTTCTGGAGGTTTCATTTTGATTTTAGCAGCGCGCTGGTGACCGAGGACAAAGAAGGAAAATATGCGCACAAGACCATTCTTCGCACTTCGCAACGGAGCATAGTCACCTGCGCTTGGATTACGCTCAAGAGAGGTCCCCGCGGCAACTTGTCAACAATGTCTCCCGTCAGAACGAACCATTTTCGTAAAAGAAACGCCCCCTGTGCGACGTACTCGGACTCTCGGCGAAGTGTCATCTGCGACGGCTGCGCTGTGGACACTAAGCTTTTCGTATACGTGGTCTCAAAGTAGCTTGTTTGTGCTTTTCAAAGCGTCTGAGGTGTTGACATCAACAAGTGTCATTTTGTTGTCACCGCCATCGACTGCTGAACCGCCGCTTCTACAAGCTGTGTCTAACGTGACGGCTAGATCCTGCTGGATTTCGTTCGGCAGTTACGCCAGTACCTTCACGGGTTGCTGCAAGAAGAGGGATTAACGCCTACGTCGTGAGTGCTGTATACCTGCGAATGATGCGTCCCAAGCAGAGCCATTTGTGTTTTTTAGGGTAGAGGAAGGCGGATTAGGATTGCTAAATAACCTTCAGCGTCGACCACCTGCTTCCTCTATGTTCGCATGATCTTCCTCTGCAGTTTGCGATTGTTGGCGACGTCACCTACCACGTCAATTTCTTCGTGCGCCAGTGGACAGCGCACTCTGGGGGCAAACGCGAAAGCTTGCCACTACGGTTGGTTATTCAAGCGCAGCGATTCGATAACATCGTAACAGCGGCTAGGAACAACGTGAGAATGGGAGAAGTGATAACACCCAGCGCTGGCAAGGATGCGGTCGACTGCGCTTGTCCAGCGATGCAGGGCCCTCCGTCTGTCCAGCCGCCGATGCAGCCTCCCAGAAGAGATAGCGCCCCTCGCATCGACAGTGACAGGTCAGAACATTCAGCATTTTATTCCTGGTTGTTAAGTAAACGCGCTTGATCAAGTCTTTAGGATGAAGCATATTTGAGGCTCGCTTGATGTTGTTGCTGCGGGTAAGTGCTTTCACGGGCACTAGGCAATACCTGTTTTAATTACTTTCCTCGTCGTTTCGTTCGCATATTTGGTACAGTGTTCAAAATCAAGACCACGTTCAGAGGCTAGTTTAGTACAATCCACGCGTGGCACTATCAATTGAAGGGATTAAGCTGAATGCGCAAATTGGGAGGATTGTGCATTCGACTCAGCAATCTCCTTGACAGGGAGAAAAAAAGTTGTCATTTTATTGACGTTGCATATATATATATATATATATATATATATATATATATATATATATATATATATATATATATATATATATATATATGAGATGTTGACAATGCGTGCCTGTCAAAGCGAGATCGTTAGTTAGTACTGTAAAAGCCAACTACTGCCTGCGAATTTTGTCATCCAGTGAATTCAGGTCGTTTTGTTCGAATGACGCCTCTCGTTATGGCATTCGAGCCGAAATTGCGTGGTTATCCTTATCAGTGTTTGGCGACTATTCATGCCCATGAGCGTAGTAAAACGTTGACGGATGTCCGTCAGGAAAATACAGGCGCGAAAACCGTGACAATGGTGCAGTGTGATCAACACGTTCACTTTGGATGCAACTGTGATTAAGCATCAACCACGTTTCTGGTTTCTTTTGTTATCATTCCGCTTTTTGCGCCACGCACGTAACAGGCGGAACAATTTACTTGACTATCGTTCCTGCGCTGGCAGGTTGCTTGCGCTATCTTCATTGCGATGCACTTATGTAGTTCACTTTTCTTCTCGCTCGTACAGCCTTCTATATGTCCGCGACACAAATATCTATACTTGCGAATTCATGGCTGTTCAAAGTTGCGTGTATCATCACTTGAAGAGTGGGCAATATTGAAGTGAGTGACTGAGTGAGTGAGTGAGTGGTAGTGTCTGGCGACTAGGACGCAAAAGGAGAGTGTACAATGTAATTAACACGAACGCAGTAATGTATACATTTAATATGACCCCCTTACACGCCCTCTCCAACAAAGTAACAAAGTAATGCCGTAGAAAGTTCGTGTTCCCTTAACGATAGCCACAACGGCTCTAAAATTGTTTCTTACAAAACTGCTCACCCCCTCACTTTGCTACAGCCTTTACAAAACACAGTGAAATCGTGTACTGTCGTTTGCCTGTCTCACCGCTTTGAACGCGTTGCGCAAGGCAAGGAAAATATTATTAATCACATACCACTGCCTCGGTCTTGGCGAAGTGCCAACCGAGAGCGCCGAGAAGTTACGCGAAATGCGGCTTTCAGGCAATTCTCTATTCGCGCAGCGCACACATGTCCGACAAATGAGGCGCGATATCACGCGGCCCGTGACGACGCTTACAACACCTATAGAACGAATCTAACGCGACGTACGGACTGGGATCAATGCCAGAAATAACACCGTGGGAGTATGGCTTGTTTACGAGACGACAGAAGTTGAAAATAACGAACAACGTTTAGTGGTTTTCTTTCGGTTTCTTATCATTCGAATATAAATGCGCACGGGAAAGATCAGACGTTCGCAGATGCGCACGTACACAAAACTCGACACTATGAAAACACGTCTGAGCACGCGCAACTGTCGCACTTGATGAAATCGGCGGAAAGAAGTTTGGCAACTTGAGGTCACTGTGTGTTCTAAGACGCACTTCAAGAGCCGCGCAGTACTTAACGTTTGACTTTTGAGAAAGGCAGTGGTAATCCAGCTAGGATAGTGAAATGTGGTTTATTAACTATGGATCACCGAGGCGCGTTAAATAACCCTCTTCAACAAGGTCATAAAGGCCGCGGAGAAGCTGTTTACGTGTATTTCGTTAAAGAAGAAGACAGTCACCACAGCAACTTTTGAGAGTACGCCAACATTGCAAACTTCACGCTATGCAACAATGCCTCGAATATATAGTCGTTTTCTTTACGCTATGTAGCAATGTCATGCGAGTCTGTTGTAATTTAATAAAGCTGACAGAAGTTTTCGATGATTTATTTCACTATATACCGCATTACAAGGCCTCGTATCATGCAGATATTATGAATCGTATCAGTAGAAAAAAAAAGAAAAGTGATGCATGCCCTCTATGCAACAAATTTTTCTTAGCTGAAATAACAGCTGCACTGACTGATTTTTATATGATATTTTACTTTAGTAAAGAAAATACTGACAGAGTCTAGGAAACTGAGTGCGGGAGCACAGTTAACCGTAGGAGGCCTCGATGTAAGTTTTTAAGGGAGTGTTGCCTTCCTCGTATAGAATTGTGCGTTTTAGCTTCATCCTACCAGCACATGCTAGCACGCCTGCAATCCATCTGAATGTTCAGACACACGTCTCGTAAGCCTGCTTGCGTTGCAGTTATACAAAATTTTACGCGCAGGAAGTTGGTAGCACGTATCGGATGCGCGTAGCGAGAAATGAATAAATCTCAAGACTAAAACTTCCAGCACTGATAGTTTATGTGCTTGTAATCTTATCCGCGCAATTTAATCTTCCGTGATCGAATGGAGACGAGGTAACTGCCTCGCAGATCACCTCCGCAATTCCCAAGGAGAAATTACTGATAAAATGTGACACTGATTCAGGTATTTACCGCGGCACGCAGCGGAAGTTTGATTTCCCGCGCTCTATGCCGATCGCGAAGGCTCGCTGATTAAACGCGCACAACATGGGGACCCGGTGCTCGACGTGATAAACGCGGAGCTTAGATTAGTCCAAGCGCAGCTCCATTCTGTAGCTCATCGTTGCAATCAGTCGTATAGAGCAACACGCTGAGTGCCAGGCGACGTATACAAGCGCATAAAAGCAAGACGAGTCACCGGAGTTCCAGATCCTTCAATACCAGGGGAAGACCATATGTGTGCGATGCTTGCTCTGCACTGGAGTACGTGCTACGGGGCAACCTGGCCGGTACTTTGTAGCCGCGTACCCACGCAGTTCATCGATTCTCAGGGAAACTAATCGTCCTATCTCGTACTTGTTCTCTCGTTGCGCCAAACGCGGAACACGGGTGTGTAATCCAACGTCTCATCTCGCTTCTTCACGCTTCCTGTGTTGTTTGCTTCAAATAAACCTCCATGATAGCTGCCTCCGAACTCGAATAGGGCAGTATGCAATTATAAAACAGACAGACAAACAAACAAACAAACAAACAAACAAACAAATAAACAAACAAACAAAAGCTGCTTTTGTTGATCTGTCCTTAGTCAATGTGTGCTCGATACTCTTGAAAAGATACTTCCCCTGAGTCTGTTTAACCTCTATTGCGCAGGGAGCTACTCGGACATGTATTATTTCGGTGATTACGCTCGTTGAAAGCGAGCGAATTGGTTGTTTACTTAGCGTGCTTCGTGCACACGATTGTGTAAACATGTATCACAACTTCACATTAAAAATCTCTGTGTGTGTGTGGTGGGGGCAGTGGTATGGTACTGCATCTGTACACCGTTAACTGCTGTATTCAAGCAACAAGTGTGTGAGCTTGTCGTTCTAATTGTAACTTCTCTATGTACTCTTGTATGTGCGCGGCAAAGATTCAACTCAGAGTTGTTGATCTGACTTTCGTCACTGAAAGCGCGTTCTTTTTTTTTCCTTTGTTGTCCGCCAATGTAGCGTAAACGTCAGTTACCATTCTTTCACAGCAGAAGTAAAGACAGACGTCCAACGTTCAACGCGACACTGTTAAAACTAAAGAACAGGTGGCAAGAGTGTCATTTACCTGTACATGTAAATCAACTTGCAAGCAGGGGAAAACGGTTCATGCTGTGTGTAGTTAACACTCGCTCAATAAAAATAATAAAACAAATCCGCCCTTCATAGTTAGCATTGCTGTATGTTATCCTAAGCTCTTTGACCATTAAAGAAAATTATATGTTTAAACGCAGGGGTTATCATACGTTTTACCACACAGTGTTTATAACTTCTTAGCATGAGCTTTTCGCCATAATAAATCACCAACTTGTCACCTCACTAAGTAATTACGAGATGTGACGTTCGCTCTACCTCATGCTTCGAAATGCCGTTTGTCAGGGTGCATTTGTGTGGTTGCACAGTTGAGTGAGTGTTCTTTTTTTTCACGTAGCTGTGCATCACAAGGTATAGTCACGCGAGATTTCTTCGGTTTTACAACACCGGTCCTTTATCTTCGCTGTTCTGGCCAGACGGGCGGAAGGAGGCGTTTACTGACAATCCACCGTAGCACGTGCGTATACCGGTGGCAGTTCTTTTTCTCATTTTTCTTTTTTTGTGTGTCTCAGACGGGGTCATGGCATCGCACGCGCTGCGCTGCCCAGACTAATTTATCGCGGGTCGCTTTTGAAATCCGCGACCACCGTTGACAAGGTGGCGATATCGTTTTCTTTATTTATTTAGCCTCGTGTATACAAGACGCGGGTCATCCCCTCTTATACACGCACGGAGGTTCGCCACGCGACACAAAAACCCCCGAGCACATACACACGCATACAGCGGACTGCTGCGATGTTTCTCCTCGCCGTCCTGGTGGTTCGCCTTCTCGTATGACGGCCGCAATCCATCAGCGTCCCCAAAAGCCCACGCCGAGAAAACTGGCCACGCTATCGTGCGCGAGGCATGCATGCGAACAGCGCGGCAAACACGGGCAGCTCGCGCTGCAGTGAGCGAGTGCGGCTGGGCACGATACGTACAAGTCTGGGCTGATACCTCTCTGCGGCGACGAAACTCTTTATTGTTGCGAACCTGACGGCGACAGTGTACTTCGCTTCTGTGGAAACGCCTGCTCTACAACCGACCCCGGTTTGGTGCACCCTGCCTTTCGCGACGACAGCTGACAAAGCGTCCGCTTTCTTTTCATATTTATACCCGTGTGCAGACACAAAAGAAAACACTTTCGCATCCATGTACTTCGAAATGAAGTGGGTTAGTCTATAGACGCAGAGAAAAGGATCGCAACGCGGTGCCGCACTCCCCTTTTGTGCATACACGAACAGTGATTCACTCTTTTGCCCCACCGTGACCCGAAACTACACTTCTCAATCTAAGAATATTAAAAAAAGAAAAGGCAGAAAGAAAGAAAACGAATTCAGAGAATAAGCAGTAAATGATACCCATTTCTGTAAAGTAGCACCCCTTCCCAGAGCGTATTTTCGCGATCGTGTTGTAATCATTGATGGATTGGACGAACATAGTCTACAGTGACGAGAACACAAATGACCGCTTGAATAGATTGTCGAAATTTTGAGTGCTTCCGAACAAACAATAATAAAAAAAACACGCACTTGGTTTGTTTGTTCCTTTGTTTTTACGTTTAAACCGACTTGACGCGCATGCACTGGACAACCTGTGGCTGTCGATGGAAGCTTTTTTACAATGAAGCGCAACTATGCAAAACGTCGAGCATGCTTTCCTGTTGCGTCTTCTAAACCTTTTCTTTTTTTTCTTTTTTTCATGCGGTTGAATTGAATGGCACTATAAGAGTGTCAGCCTGCTCTTGTTTTAGTTTTATTTGAATGTCAAGTTTTGGCAACGTATAGAAGTTGCTTGGAGACGGCTATACTTAAAGGCAGCCGATGGGGTGGTGGCATATATAGACTACGTATATAAGAGAACTTATTTTTGGTATACTGTACACATCAACCATTTAAACATTTAACTTGAACGCGAAGCTTTACAAACAAAATATTAGTCTGCCCCATGCACACAAAACATCTAGCGGGTGCGTGTCGAAGGATTTGGGCAAGTCCCACTACTACTCACTTGAGCACAAAGGGTGAAAGGAACACACGGCTGGCAATCGTCAGTTGAACTTTCTGGACAGAGGTATTCAATAATTGAAATATTTTATTGAACGATTAGAATTAAATAAGCACTGGGGCCGCACGTTTCATCTTTCAGGTTAACAAATGTAGGTAGTGTTTGGATGGTAAATTTTTTTTTCCGAGTGTCACATCAAACTTTATTTTTGACCACACAGCGTAGAAGAATCAAGTAGCCAAAGTTGCTCTGCATTTGTTGACATCTTCTGAGCAGCTCATATAGAACAACGTAGCGGAGCTAATGAAGCAAACCCCGGTCAGATTAAAACTTCTATCCAAGACTCATCACTCCTGCGAATTTGCCTTCTCGCCAGCTCATTGCTCGTGCTCAGCATACAGAAAGCTGACGCGGGGCGTTACAGTATACTACCATGAACCCGTGAACTGCACTTGTTTATAGAGTCGCGGATCGCTGTTCACTTCACTCCGGATTAAGGGATAGCGCGGCTATTGTTCTCGAGATATAATCCTTCACGATCGCTGCGTACGCCAGCGGCTAAGTATAAACTATGTTTTAGATGCAAGCTTTGGGGGCGTCCGCAAAACTATGATGACATTATTTGACGCAGGATTACGCCAAGCATATTTCTCTACACTTCAATGAGTCTTTTGTGGGGCTTTAATGCACCTACAAGGTGTGCCTGAAAAGGGAGGAAGAATAGAAGATGAAATGATTATAAAGAACACAGTATCAAGGAACACAGCGATCATAGCAACGCGGTGATCCTAAAGATATGGAGAACACAGTGATCCATACGGAAAGTACAATAGGATTGATAACGAATGATGGCGGTTTGAAACTCAGCGACAGCGTTGGGAAAATGGTGGAAAGCTGAAAACAAAATCTTGACGAAGGCTTGTACTTTGTGTATCGCCTTCAGCAAGACACACGCAAGTGCTTCTCACGGAGAGACCACACGACAACACAACCTTACAATATTCAAGGTGATATGCCATGAATTCACCGCTGCGATATATGTGGCAGTGAACGGCCGTCTTTTGTGGCTCTCTGAACAGCTGTAGGGCAGTGAAGCTCTCTTCATCGCCTGCTGTGAGTTAAAAAGGCACTTACACCAATTTTCCAAGCTGAGTTTACTCCCCCACAAAAGTGTCTTGAGAACAGGGGCTGCTCGGAGAAAGGGCGAAGCTCGGTAAGCTGATTTGGTATTGTATACTGGCATTAAATTCAATTTTCGCATGGCGCGCCCATTCACATAGGGACTCTAGCTTGACTTCAGGTGACAATATCAATTCTGGTGACTTCATTCTCCAGTACGGCTATTCGGGATGACGTCAGATGCCGGAACGTGGTCTCTTGCACGCCACCAACGTCACCTACACAGCCGTGAAGCGAAGCCACCGTAATGTCCGGACATCTTGCGAGAGCTCGCGACAAGAAGCTTCTATCATGCCTGTCACGTGCAGGCTGCAGTAAGAAGAAGAACTAGCTTTTAAAATCGTAGTGCAGGAAGTTTTTGAGGGCACACTCAGGCTTAGCAGTGCAGTTTTGTGGCTCATTTTGACTTTTCTGCGCCAGGTAAAGGCCAAGCCATGCTTGGCCTTTCATCTGGTAAAAAAAAATCTCATTATTTTTGTGTCAAACCCCTTCAATATTAGACTTCAAGATAAACGAGACAGCACTAAGACAAGGAGCATAAATCCACAAAAAATCACAATAGTATACACACATCTTGCAAGGCGGCCATTTTTTTGAATATACGTTTTATTTTCACACACACACACATATATATATATATATATATATATATATATATATATATATATATATATATATATATATATATATATATATATATATAATATCAAAATCATGTTCTGAAATAAAATTGAGAAACGAGCTTGTGTTCCCAGCTCACGTAGCTTAATTGTTCTAGAAGCGCAGTTGCCTAAGCTAGTAAGGGGTAAAAGAAGCGCAAATTAGACGTAACGCATTGAAGGAATACATAGGACAGCTGTTCTCTGTTCCTTCGCTGTGCCACATCCGATTGCCAATGTTTTAAAAAACCTTTTACAGTAAAATGTTTTGTTCGGTGCTCTCTGAAACTGGTCGAACGGCAGTTGCGATTTCAATAGCCTATCACAAGCAATGTGGTATTTAACGCTGGTATGGTACAAGCTAAGAAATAAACATAGATTTTTAAAAGGTTGACTGCGCTGTATACTTGACTTGCTAGCAAATTAACTATGTGATGTTTGAAAGATAAATCTCGGGGCTCTTGCAAGGAGTGGCTCCCAGACTGAGCAAAAATGGAGATCAAGTTCTTGTGACCGCCCTGTGATTTATGCGAGTTTCCAAGGCTTGTGATAACAGTGAGATATGAAAATTGTGATTGTGTTATATTCGCCAGAAGCACATAAAAGTCGAATTAAAGTTCCAGAAAGGAAACCCACGTTACACTCATACGAACGAGTTTAGGAAGGTGACGTTCTTAACAATAATATTCCGGGCTTCACTTCCCAGAACCAAGACGTGATTATGAGGGACGTCGCAGTGGAAGGCTCTGGAAACTTTGGCCATCTGGAGTGTTTTTAACGTGCATTTACATAGCACAGTACACGGGTATCTATCACTTTGCCTCCATCGAAATGTGACCACCGCCGCAGGGATCGAGCCAGCGACCTTCGGCTCAGCAGCAGAGCACCCTAGCCGCTACACTACCACGGCGGGCATATGACGCTCTTGTCAGGCTTGTCGACAGAGGTTATCGTCTCCATTAATTGCCTAATTCTCACATCCACTTCTGATCGGACGGGTCTGTCGATTCTGGATTAGGGGCTGTAGAACGAATTTCTTCCTGACAGCCTCTCTTTAAATAACTTCCTCTTTACATGTTCTCATATTTAATATAACTAATTATACACATTTAGGAACATCCCCACTCCCTTTTTTATTTTGAACCGTTTTATCTTTTTCGGAAACATCTTTTGTTCATTCCCTGGCTCTCGCCACGTGAGCCTTCAGCGACATCCACATGCCGTTACACCGGACACCAGACACGCGACGTGCTCAGGCTACTGACAACTTGTGGACAGAAAAAAAAAAAGCAAGACTCCCCCCCCCCCCCCCCCCTGCTTTGAGAACCGCGCTGCCGTCAGGTGAATTCACGTGAAGTAAAGGAGAGATCAATGGATCGATCAATGGTCGAGGGAAACCAGGCGGCGGCGGCTGCGGACAGGCAAGCTCAGGTCGGTCGTTGATACCAGCGGCGTCGGCTCCGCCTTTTCAGCCATCGCCGCTGTGACAGCTCAGCTTTAAAGGGAGCAGACACGGGCCGTGATTCTACTACCTACCTGAGTGTCCTCTTTTCACCATACCCTCGCCCCAACTTTCCTCTTCATCGACATGACGAGCGAGATGTTACTTAGGGGAGGATCGGCGGCGGAAGCCTGAGTGCCCATTAAGGTGAGGAGCGTGTGTTTTACGAAGAGGCGGTCGTCCGACCGCCCGTGCGTCCATCGTTAATACCCGATCCTTTTAACCCAGTGTCGACGCGCTGCAGTGCATTACGTTCCGTAAAGATCCGATTAATCTTGTCACATTAAAGAAGTGGGCTTTAGTGGATGCGGCTGCGAGCTTGCGGCTTTGTTGCGTCGACTAATTATGGGCCGGGTCCGGGCAGTCCTTAATGATATACTAACAGAAGAAAATATAGGTAAAGAGAGAAAGATAACGTAAAGGATGCGTTGGATGTCAGAGTTGTCAGAGTGATGGCAAAACGTTATGTTGATGACATGTTGTCACCATTCGCTTAGCGCCAGAGAAATTAACTAGTGGGAGGATATATATAGATAGATAGTGGTGGCATCTGCGGTGTTGAGTTATTGCTTTATCACCTGGCTTGCTGCTCCATCTATCCGGTG
The DNA here is from genome assembly GCA_013436015.1 of Rhipicephalus annulatus. Taxonomy (NCBI): domain Eukaryota; kingdom Metazoa; phylum Arthropoda; class Arachnida; order Ixodida; family Ixodidae; genus Rhipicephalus; species Rhipicephalus annulatus. The sequence goes on from WOVY01004318.1 coordinate 79,101, forward strand.
ATGACCATGATCACATATAGATACAAAAGGTACGTGCAGTCACAAGTAATGTAGACAAAATGGTCAAAAAGGGAGTCCGTAGGAATCGGACATTGTATAAAACGTATATGTTTTTGGTGAACAATCAAAGCAGTGCTTTGTCTTTGTTAACCTTCCGAGTAACATGAAACATCGTTTTCAATATTTAGTCCCCTCTCACCTACGTAACCGGAAGGCTTCCTTTAAGACTGCAAATGCGCAAGCTATAGGCTCTCCCTCTGGAATATAGAATGAGGCTGGCCAATACACTGAGGTGTGGCACTTTTGGATGTTATAGAAATACCGAACACCTGTCACTCATTTGCCTTTAGTGCGAAGTACTACGAACCTTCTTACAGGTCTGTTTAAGACGCCGACTGAAGTCATCCATTTTTTTTTCATAAGTAAAATAGCTACTTTAAGCGCGCGCGCACGCACGCACGCACGCACACACGCATACATACACACGCACACGCACACGCACACGCACACAATCATCATCATCATCATTATCATCAAAACTATCGTCACCATTTCGTTCTCGCTTTAATTATGCGGATTGCACTTCCGCAACATCTTGTTTTGATTTGTTAAGAACGCAAAGACCAGAAAGAGAGAGAGAAAGAATATAACAAAGGCAGGGTGGCTAATGAAGGCTTATCCAGGTAGGCTACCGTGCACTGGGAAAGGAGAATGAAAGTTATTGGAGGAGAGAAAGGCCGCCGTGTCAGCTGACGTTTATGACGGTTCCGCGTTTGCTAACACTTCGGGAAAATCAGTATAGTATTTTTAAAGAAAAAAATAATGCTCAACAGCGCCTTGGGTGCCTTTCAGAACGGTGATGGGCGGCTACATGCATGACTCTACATTTCGACCGTGTAAGTGCTTCTGTCTACTTGATGTGGAGCAGTGCGGTGGTGAAGCGCCTCATTTGCGTATGTCGGGCAGCATACCACAAAGGATGTTCACGATGCCCGTGCTGCAATATAACCGTATATCCCATGTAACTTCTTTCGTGTGCTACTACTGAATGACACTGCTTCTTTCCTTCACGTTAATGGGCTCTTGTGGGACGTTGTCTGGCTTACGTCACGAATTGCCTCGCAGGGTGCACTAGATTACTGACTGCACTTGGTTTTCATTTCCGCCTGGTCAAAACTGATATATTTTTGCTCAGCACATTTCGTCGTTTATTTCTTTGTTTATCTCGCTGTTTCCTTAATCCGTTTCAATTCAATCGAAGGCATTATTTGTAACGTCACTTGAAACACTGTATTTATCATAGCAACGCCAGTGAAGCCAGACATCCGGGTACTCACGCTGAGCGTTCAACCCCGTTTCCGAGAAAATGTAAAACATAAATAAAATAAAACGGTCGCGAAAGCGATACAGAGCGAGGAAAAATAAAGACGAACTGTTGACGAACTGCGCAGAGTGATGTTTTTCAGCTTTTAATAAGAAAAACGGGAACTACAGCTGAAGTTATTTCTGCGTCACTGTTGTGACGTCTTTTGCTTTCCTTCTTTTTTGTTGACATTTAACGTACTTACGATGTACGATTCTTTTAATCAGGCAGTGGTGGCGTTTTTGTGGACGTCGGTTCTTAAACGCAAACGATCTCGCCAAATCGCACAATAGTAGAAACAGTACGAGTGAAACGACTGAAAAATTAACTGGCACTGCGTAACATCACGGCCTGAGCAAGAGTGCTTATTAAGATAATTACGTACAAGAAATGATATGGAGCGGATGCTGAGACTTCTTTATGTTCATTTTCTTATAGCATATTGCTGGTGGATTGTATAGTAGGCCACAGTTTAGAACGAAAAAAAAAAGGAAGTCAAGGCAGATAATTCCTTTTGTTCAGCATTACAGCAATTTTTATGTCACAGCTACGACCCATCTCGGCGAGCAGTGTTCTTTAAAAATATTAACATATAAGCAGGTGTATTCCCAAGAGAAATAGAATGCAGCCGTTCGCGAACCACGAAGATGACCGGTACACTGGCTAATGCGACAGGTTCGTGCTCGCTCTGGTCTGTCTGTGGCTAAAGAGACCTTATGAAATGCATATTCTTTTACTTTAGAAATGACTGACAGTCCGTTAGATAAGTTGGCGGGTGCAGCGAAACAATCACACACCCGAACCTTCTCTGTTAGTGCGCCTGATTTAACTCCAAAAGAGTAGGCGTCTCAGCCACATTTAACCGCCCGGACTAACGTCCTCTCACATGGAACGAAATCCCCTGGGATCCCCCCTAACAGCGGCGGTGACTATATAGTATCTCGATGGTCGAATGCGTTGGCTCCAAGAGTGGGTGGAAGTGGGTTGAAATCCAGCGGATGCACGACGCCAGTGGTTTATGTGGGAACGTGTGGAACATTCCCATCATTGAGTCACAAAGAGGCCGCTGGGCATTTATACTGCTTCCGGTGAGACATCGAGTCTGATTCATTCTTGATGAAAGAGAATCACGTGGCCGTATAGCAGGGCACCGGATTTATTGCTGCACGTAGGAGTGGGCTAGTCAGCATTGTTATTTTAGTTATTTTCCTGTCCGGGTGGCGGAGAGCTTGAGATGGGGCGAATGTTCGCAGATAACGTTGGTGTGCAGTACATGTTCAGACATCCGTGACTTTGTACATTGTCCTCACAGATTCTTATTCTGCCCTTCAAATATTTTTGTGCCTTTTTTGCCTTCTGCAAGTACCGGGTATATAAAATCAACTGTTTCTGGTTAACCACTCGGCTTTTTCTTTTTGTTTATTTCTCCCCTTTTAGTACTCTCAAACAGAGAAGCATGTCAGCATTCTAAGCAGCAGCACGCTGTATATGCATTCTACACCACCGTCACTAAGCGTTATTACTAACACATACGTCAAGCACAGGAAAGCTGACACAGCGCCCCTCAATTTTTTAGTGCAACGGATTTTCTGAAACATTTTTATACAGGGCAGGCTAGGAAGGCGCAGCAACATATGAGGATAGGTTTTTTTGCCGGAGAACTTTCAGCGTCCGTATTTTTCGGCTCAGAAGAGGAGAAGCAGCGTAAGCTCAGCCATCTGTCTTCGTCAACGATGTCGGTTTTGAAGAAAAACAAGTTCATCTGCGAAACAACAGATTCTAAACCTTAGGCCAACTCTACTGTCACGAAATCTGGGCTTCGAATTGTCATTAATGTACGGGTAGCTTTAGAATACGGATCGTCGCAGTGGCATGGTCTCGTAGTTAAGTCGTTGAGTAGGTGTTAAGTGCATCGCAATAGTTAAGGGGTGAGGAATGACCAGTCTGGCAGGTCTGTAAATGTTCTAGACGAAGGAAACCACAGTGCTTTTGTACCTGTGTCTGCGGCAAATATTGAGAATAAGAAAAAAAAAGAAACTGGTGAGCAAGGGTGTTTCAGCTCGACAATCGTGAAACCTGGGGAGGGGCCAAGCACGCAGTGTTTAGAGAGATTTCTCATCTCGAAGCACTGGTAAGGCCAAACCTGAAATCGATCATGCAGGGAAGGCTGTTCCCGCTCCATTAAGGTGGCTGGAAAACTGCACGGGAATGCAGCTTACCATGATGATGATGATGATGATGATGATGATGATGATGATGATGATGATGATGATGGCCTATATGGCAGGCTCACGCCCACTGTGAAACTTTTCTTTTTTCTTCTTCGTCGTCGTCTTAACTTTTTTTCTTTATTTCTTTTACTACTTTCGTACATACCCTGTTTCAGATCTCCACGGCGTGTAGGGAAGGGTGTGTCAGCTCCTACTAATGTTGCCGGCTGTTTGTTGGGCTGACTGAAGCCCTCTTATTTTTAGTGGATGGGTGGTGTGTAGAAGTATATACGAAATTTCTGTGGCGTGTACCCGTTTATGATGGACCGTAACTACATGACACACCGTCACCACAGTAGACGCCGACAAGCCAATACTCTACGGAGATTCGAGCCTAATATTTCTTTCTACACTACGCTTTACCTTGATTGGGTTCTTCAAGAACAATCATTTCCGCACGAGAATGAATAGCTCAAGGAAATCTAAATATATTGAATCTGTCAAGGCAAATAAGTGCATCAATTAACTGACTTCTTCTAGAAACGACGTATGCAAATATTTTTTTGTATAGGTTACGCCACTCCTCGGGTTGACCTGATTGCTTCTCCAGTCATGAAGTTGTCAATGTTTAGCTAAGTATTTTCTTGTGCACGAATTAATGCCTCTAAAATAAGAGTGGTAGCAAACATGCTATACAGAGTTGGGAAAAATGAGACACTTACTTAACTCACAGATAATATCAACTTAGTTCCCGGACGTCAGATGAGCTTCTATGGTGCTCTTCACATTGGCAATGAAATGACCAAGCGTCTTGGCAATTTGTGTCTTGATGTATCGCTCTCGTGATATAAACAGACTACTTTATTCAGATACGTAGAATACTTTGGTTCCTTCATTTGTTTATGAGGTTTAATGTACCAGAGCTACCGAAGCTACGGAAGCCGTCTCGATTAATTGTTTCGAAGTATTTCGCCCTTACCACCGTGGTATTCTATAACGGCCTCTAACATCACGCAGTGAATGGTGCTGTGAAGAAGTTATACTATGGTGCGCTGAAACATAGTAAATCATTACTGTTCAAAGGTATCCATCGATGACCGTCAAACTCGTACATTAAGCCAACAAACATAACTGTTTAGAGCTTCTGGTTATGCAGTTCAGGGTAGGTTTTAGGGAGGCCTACATTACCTAAAGCTTGCACATACCGTTGCGGCATTTTTTGGCGAAAAGAAATGCATCTTTTAATGTTTTTTTTATCATCACGTCTGGCGCTAAAACAGGCAAAATTCTTCCGATATATCATTAAATGTTGTATGTCTCCATTGGGAGACCACATAAGCTTCACCCACAGCCTCAGTAACGTTAGTGAAGAACAACGTTATGCACTAACTGCAATGAGCAATAAAGTTACCACCAGTGTCATTCGATCCACCAAGGGAAAATAGCTTCGCGCCTGTGTCGTCTCATAAATATTGACGCTGTCATAGCCTCCAAGAATTTTGAATGTTAACATATGAATGCATTAGCGTTCACAGAGCGTAAATTTGTAGGAGGAAAAAAAAGAGAGAGAAAAAAGCGATAGTGGCATGCGCCCGCATTTTCCAAAGAAGCGCGCATGTGCGAAGCAACAAAATTATAGAAAAAAAAGCTGGACTTCAAGCAAGTAAAACCTATATTGATTGCAGTTGAAGTCAAAACTTTTAATAAGCAGACCCGGGTCTATAGATCGGGTGAATATGTATCTGGAAAAATTCCGCGTGTACCTACCAAACCTAACGAAAATAACAAAAACAAAAATAAACGCGAAATGAAAATGAAACTACGACTTGTAACGAAACGCCACGCTGTGATGATGCCGTAGGAGCTAAAACAGAGAAACCATCTTTAATTTATTTTCTACAATTTTTTCATTATTATTCACCCGTGCCTTCTGAACTGTAAAGTATCTCGCAAAGACAGTTCCAAGAACAACCTTGTTACGCGTCTTCGAATTTTCTTTCGCTCCGACTGATTTTCACGGCAGCGCGACTTGAGGAAACCCCCTTCAAAACAGCAAACAAGTCAGCTGTATCGTTGTATCTCGTATGTACGCTACAAAAAAAGTATATATTCAACCCCATATTTCACCAAAAAACAATACCAAGCAAAACAAAAAAAAAGATCGTGTGCACGTGTTGCTGGTATTGAAATTCGTTACTCCGAGAAATCTCTCTCTCTCATCTGAGACCCTTAATTTATTATCTTTTTTTTTCGAGAACGTCGCCCCACAGAACCACGAATCAGTGAGGAAAAATATGATGCTTTCGCTGTGGGCCATATCGATTGGACTCCCCCCCCCCCCTCTTTTTTTTTTCTCCAGTCGAACCCCTACAAGAGGCCACAACCGCACACGCGCCTGCCCTGTTTATTTCAGGTGCGGGGCCCGGGTGTGGTGGTCTTGTTCTTAACGGAGTCCCGAACTTTCTGCTTCGTGCCCTCTCAGAGCATCGCACGCTAGGCAATCATGTTAGCGCTGGTCGCCCACTTCTTCGGCGTACCGTGCTTCCTCCCCCATCTCCCCCTTTCTTTCGTGACAGCCATGCATATCGGCGAGGAGCAGCACAACGATGTTTGCCCTCGCGAGGCATCAGGCGACCTCGCGTTCTGGCATCCATATCGAACGATCTATGCCAAGAATCGATGGTTGTCCCGCGTTTGCGACTCCGTGACGAGTTTCTCGACCGACGAGGAATACGAAATTAAATTTCGGTCGTGCACTATACTGTCTACACTGCGCTGTATGAATTTCAGAACATGGGCCTACACAGTCGCTCTGGGAGATGGTGCTGTGGGTTGTTTTTTTAATGAATGCTTTTTCTCAAAGATCTATGCGCGTGAGCAAAAACAAGTGAAGTTCTCCGCGACGGCCGGTGGAAGTGTCAGATTTGAAGACTACATGCTAAAATTATGGAAATATGCTGTAAATAGTTTCAAGTCCTTGCCACCTTTTGTGCCTCGGGAGTCATTAAGAGCAACAGACTGTATTCTAAGAGATGATTGGCGAGCGAGGTGAAGGTGGGACGTTCGGTGGGTAGATGAGATTGATAGGTTTACGGGGATAATTTGCCCTCTGGAAGCACGTGACCTGGTTGATTGGCGTAACGTGGGAGAGATATTGGCCCAGGTGTGGGCGAAGCCAGGCTGATTGGCGTGGCCAGCCTCGCACGGCATTGCATTCAGCCGTCGGGTGCCCCCGCTTAGCGCGTGCTAAGTTTGAACCCTACATAGGGTACCAAACAAAACGCTCTTCACGCTTATATAGTGCTGTTGCCACTGGTATCTTTTAAAGACGATACTTGGGGACCTTCGACGCAAAAACTTAGGTCTGTCTGTATGTCTGTACATTTGTCTGTTTGTGCACCGTTACCGCGAACCGGGTACTCTAAATAGCACCAGCCGATACCCCGAACGACCAACCCCATCAGCAGCGCCCACCAATGTTGCTCAAGGATCAGCGTTCATACTGGTGCGATTTTCTATTAAAAGCAATTATTGCGCATATCTGAGGCACCATAACAACACGTATATATTCTGAATGTTCGTCTTTTACTATAAAAGGCATACATAAGTAATTCTAAGGACCGTAGCGCTTATCACGCTGCGCTGACTATGCATGCAATGCTTGCACGGAAAGGCAAGTATTTCCAACGCTTTGCTAAAAAGACACGGTGGTGGCACCTACCCGTCGCCTTGCGTTCTTCACTTTATCACCTCTGAAACAGGCACGCACGCCCGTCTCAGGTCCACGCCCTTTGTTTAAAAAAAAAAAAAAACTGCCAGATGGCGCTCATGTCTCACGTGTGACGTCACTTGATGCGCTCGTTCGCCTCCGCTGCACGCTCGACGCACTCTAACGCAGCGCCTCCGGAATACCATTCACCGATTTTCTGCGCAGAACATCAAATAAATGTTTTGTTCACTCTCTCCACACGCAAGACTATCGTCTTTCGACGACCTTTGCAGATTACATGCAGATACGGGGCCAATTTTTTTTTTTTACTCCTCCTCAAGGATGCAACGGACACTTCAGAAAATAGTATTCCATACTTCTCATAGTAAGAGGGACTAGGCACACTGGTGCTATTGGTCTTGCTCTAACCGTAAGACGTATGGCATTCGCAACTTTCATAGCTAAAAGTTGGGAACGACTGTAACTCCTCTATATCGAATCTTTCATACATGTAGCCGAAAAAAACCCTGTGTTCTAGGTTTTAGGCGCATATTCTCAAGTTCCTTCCACCATGCATTAAAAGCGTGGAAATGAAAAAATTAATACAGCTTCGTATTTAGGCCCGTAGCCAGGAATTTCATTCCCTTTTTTTTGGGGGGGGGAGGGGGGTAGCCGGCATCTCTTGAACACCGACAATATTATTATGTTCGGTAAAATAGCCCCGTTATCAAATTTTTGAGGGGTGTGAGGTGTGGAGAGACCAGGGCACTTTCAGCAGCTGGCATTTGAGCGGTTGCCAATTATATATATATATATATATATATATATATATATATATATATATATATATATATATATATATATATATATATATATATATATATATTTCGTGGTAGTCAGTGAAGCTAATTTTTCAACAATTTGGCGTTTGAGATTTATCTATGTATGTGAAGGAGGATGAAGGAAAGGAAAGGGAGCGAGAGCCAAGATTTGTTCGTCCATGTATAAGCCGAGATAGAAAGGAATATTTTGATGATAAGCTGGATATGTCAGCCTGGCTATTCCTCGTAGGGAAGTGTAGACGCGTTCATCGGAGTTGTGCCCAGCTATGATCCCCCATCCCCGCGTCCCCCCAGAGCACAGAAGAGTGCTCTGGGGGGGGGGGGGGGCGTTTGAAGGGATCATTTCGACTCTACACGGCTTACCAGAGAACAATGCGTATGAAGGAAAAGGGCCATAAATACTTGAAGAGAACACTCTTTTGTTGTTTTGGGGGCGAAGCTCCCTAGTCGTGGGTGATGCGTCTGTGATGTAAGTAGTAGTAGTAGTAGTAGTAGTAGTAGTAGTAGTAGTAGTAGTAGTAGTAGTAGTAGTAGTAGTAGTAGTAGTAGTAGTAGTAGTATTAGTAGTGGTATTCGTATTAGTAGTAGTACGTAGCCACCTCCACGGCCGGAATATAAGGAGCGGCACGCACGCACCCTTTTGAAATGAGAAGGAAACCCGCGCACGTTAATCATAAATAGAACGATAGTTATTTTTGATGAAAAAACTTACAGAGACGAGTATTGGTGACTTAATCTCCAATAAAATTTGCTTTGGCTTTGATGCTTACAAAAAAAAAAAGCTAGTATCAGGAGGATGCACTTTGAGCACTATCTGACTAGAAAGGGTTGCCACGTTAAACTCACTGGGCGTAACCTCCCAAGTTTTAGCAAGGTTTTTGCGAGCGTTTGGCTGCATTGCGATGTATATAGTGAACTAGTATATAGCCATGAACTAGAGTTGGTGAAAGGTGCGAAGTAGACACGAAGCGCAGGCGGTAAGAAAGTGCGCGAGTGCCGCCTCTCGTTTAGTGTTTGGAATGTCCGCTGGATGGCGGTACTTCTATATGCTGAGTATAAGATGAAGGGATGCGTGGCGGTACTTGGAGTGTTCAGTAGATGGACGGATAGACGGACAGACAGACAGATGCATGGACGGACGCATGGATGGACGGATGGACGCGGGAAAGACCGCACAGATAAACGCACAGACGGGCGGATACACGAACGGACGCATGAACGGATGGATGGACGCACAGACGGTCGTACAGACGGACGCACGGACGGACGGACGCTTCGCCACCCCTCATCATCATACACTCTATAGACATGCTGTGAGTTTCTTTCATTTCAATTTCATAACCCTCGCTTAACGACCGACGCAGTTGAACAAATGTATTACAGTTCGTGATGAAGAGTTACATATCACCCGACAGATCCTCACTACTTGGGGAAAAAAAACGAGGTGTAACTTAACGCAGATAGACTCTAATCGACACGAGCGCCAGACTTGATCGTGGACTGGTTACAAACGACAGGTGGTGTCGGGCCGACAGCCCAGCAGCGGCACACCACAGAAAATAAATTAAAAAAAGGAAGCCAACAAAAAGAAGAGAGGGGGCCTAGTGAGTGGGGAAGTGGCATGGGACAAAGATCGGTTTTCCTTCCGCTGCCATTCACTTTAATCAAGTTCACCCGAGGACGCACGCCGACGCCGATCGACTGCCTGTTGAGAGAGCCGCGTTGCACGCACTTCCCCTACATGCGGCAATTTTCGTTTTTTCTTTTCGTCGTGTAACCTTGTTTTTATTTTCGGCATTCCCTACGAGAACCTTCTAGCCTAGTTCCTCAGAGGCCTGTTTACTCTGTGCTCGCGGTGTGCCGTGCGTATACGGACGTACGAGTGGTGCCTTGGGACTCGCGTGCGCGCATATATGAGGAACGCGATTTGGGGCTTTTGCTTGAAAGTGGAGGTCTTAGTTGAAGTTGTTTGTTGAAGGGATTGGTTCGTTCGGGACCAGGTGTCTTGTCGCCTTGATATGAGAGCGAGAGATCCGAAAAGATTTGGCTATTCTGTAGACGGAGACTGTGTGGATGGATTTTAGTGGCAGGCAATAGTTACAGGGCAATAATGCACTTCAAAGAAGTACTTTGACACCTGCCCATATCTAGCTCCAGATGCGTCTGCGGCCATCAGGAGCCCATAGGCGCTGGTGTTCAAGGTTTCTTACGGAAGCAGGGGAAACTCGTAATGCCATCAGACGCGCTTGAAAAAAGTGTAATATTGGAATGTAGCGTTCCAGTAGCTATATGTCTTGTCGGAGCATACTTTAGACAGAAGAACTGTCTGTCAGACTTGAGGACATGCACGCACGCACACAAGCGCGCACACTCACTCACAGACGCACAGATGGATGGATGGATGAACGGACGGGTAGATAGATAGATAGATGAACAGACAGACAGATAGATAGATAGATAGATAGATAGATAGATAGATAGATAGATAGATAGATAGATAGATAGCCTGCGTATTTCCACAGTCATGTCCCGAGAAGGTATCAATGGCAGCGAAGCGCCATAATTGAAGTAAAACAATTACAATTCATCCTACCACCATGTTTAAATTTTCCATCATATGCCACGTGTTCATACACCACATCGTCGAAAGCATTCTCAGATTCTTATATACAGGCATTAACGTCACTGTACGTGCATGCCAAACTTAACTTGCGCCTCGAGTACAAATATTTATCCGTCAGATTTCTGAAGCCTTAGGCCAAGAAGGCGCTGCCCCAAGGCGTTTACGGTGGGACACGAATTACCATACGCTAGATAGGCGTCGAAATATTAAGCGGCTACGAAGCTTCCTTGTCCTGTATTATTCTCGCTCCCTGCTATCTGGTTGTTGTCGCAGCACAGCTAACCTAGTTGTGCCAGCACATAAACGCAAGAGTGGTCAATTCCTTCCAAAAATCAGGCATATCAACATTGTTGATGAACGCCCCCCCCCCCTCCCACCGCCCGTTACCACTTACCTTATATGGAGTGACCATGGATGTCCTTCATGTTATAGGACATGAGCGAGCAGCGCCTGACAGCTTTTTATAAGGGACCTTTGTTTGGATTGCCATTGTCGTGTTTGTAGAGTGTGTCGCACTACAATTTGCCCAATTAACAGCGTTTGTCTTCGAAGACGTGGCGTTAGAAAGAGCAAGCGCATGGTCCTTAATCTTTTTCTACCGCTTGCTTAGATGACGGCCGTTCAGAGCTTTAGCCGTAATCCTCGATCAAATATTTACGTTACTGTCGGTTCCGCCGACACGGTGGCGTCGTCTTTCATTTATAGCTTTATTTTTTTCTCTCGTTGTCTTTCAAGGTTATGTAATATTTTTTATCAGGGAAGGTCTTCGAAAATACGTTCCATACACAGGATGAGTGTCTTCCTTTTCTCTCTCTTTCTCCGTTAAATCTGGCTATCGTTTTCGCTCTTCAGCGGGCACTACGCTTTCAAAAGGGGGAAAAGTCTGTCACACATAAATATCTTTGTGACGTTAGACGCCGTTGAATATAATAATGTATAGAACGTTCATTGCCATTTAGCGCTACCACACACCACTGTTTAGCTCTATCTCTTTTTGTAAAAAAACTAACACATGGCATATATGTGCAGCACAACACACCTTCTCTGCCATTTGTCGTGAATCGCAAATATTCGACCACTCAGGAGACTCACGGTTGAACTTTTGGATGGAAACAAACTGACAGAAAAACCTTATCCAGGTCTTGTACAGGGTGTAGCCACCTTTCCACATCTAATGCCACGTTGAGACCAGGAGGTCAAGCCTAGGCTTCGTGTACTAGCAATCTATAGGCCGTTGCCTTCTTCATTAAACACAATATGTTATGTAGATATAGGACAATTATATGTGACAAAGGTAATAGATGAATGATACTACACCAGAACATGGCAGTATTGGCGATAACATGAGTGCATGGGCATCCAATCAAGCGCAAACAAGCTAAGCATCGGAGCACTCCACAGTTGTTGAAGCAGAGGATATGTAACTAAAGACACTCCAATTTCGATATTGACATACGCACTAAGCGCGTTGAACCGTGTGAGAGCACTACAATGCTAAACTACATGAAAACAATTTCAAAATTCTGAAGCTTTAGGTGCCCCGCCGCGGTGGTCTAGTGGCTAAGGTACTCGGCTGCTGACCCGCAGGGCGCGGGTTTGAATCCCGGCTGCGGCGGCTGCATTTCCGATGGAGGCGGAAATGTTGTAGGCCCGTGTGCTCAGATTTGGGCGCACGTTAAAGAACCCCAGGTGGTCTAAATTTCCGGAGCCCTCCACTACGGCGTCTCTCATAATCATATAGTGGTTTTGGGACGTTAAACCCCACATATCAATCAAAATCAAGCTTTAGGTGCCAAAACAGCGGCGTGATTAGAAGGCATGTGTGGGGTCGGGGGAATGGTACTGAAATGAATTTGGCGGCCTGGAAGTTACAGGAATGAAAAGGTGCATCTAAATCTAAGTGACATGGAAATGTCGCCTTTCGACTGCACATAAATGTGGACGCCTTCGCGTTGAATCAAACTGTACTTGACTAGCTTGACAGTCCAATACTTCAGCCGCTTAGAAATTGAGGCGGGGTACTCAAACCGATACAAACAATAAAAATGGTTTCCTAGCGTCTTACACTGGCCGTGGCTCTGCAGTTTTTCGTGGCTTATCGAGAGACGTGCTGCGCATGCCCGAAGAGCAGTGACGTCACACGGCACACAGCTGGCGCGCCGAAGAAGGTCCGGAAGTGACGTGTGACTATATACTGCACCGGCGCTTCACTCTCGTGAGCTCGCTCGCTAGTCTGTCCATTTGTGCGTCCGGCCTTTCATCCATTCGTGACTCACACGACGTATATCCTGGCATATACGAGCTGAATCACTGTCAAGTATTCTTTGTGTATTCGTAAATTACAATTTCACAATCGCGCAAATACCACTCTAACCGCAGGACGATGGTTGTTGAGAGATGAAACGCATGCACGCAAAAAAAAAAGCGAGTGAAGACGTCATTTTCAAATTCCTGCGCCAAACGCTGAGACGTGATAAATTTTGAGGGCTTCTACTGGGGCCCTACTTTGATTCTAACCGGTTAAAATGAAGTAAGTTGTCAGTTGTGGGGACCATAGGCTCAATATGCCATGTTTCAGGATATTTCATTGTGCTGATGTTGTCCGCAGAAAAAAGTACATATCGAAATCCATACGTGACTTTCCTGAGAATATTTCGGCGTGAAATTTCAAAATGATACTTTGACCTTGTACTTCTCTTATAAACAGCAACCTGTAGGGCTGCTAGCATTCAACTAAACTCAATTTCATAAATCAATCACACGCTTTTTCAAGAACGATAAGGCAGAAACTCAAGACAAGCACCGCTTTCACTGCCCGTCTTTTTTCATGTCTTGTAGCCGATATTCCAGAGGCTGTATAACGAAGTGTTGGAAGCTTAGACGCACATCCTTTGTACGTCTTTGACAGAGTGGTTCATTATTTACGCTTACATATTCATAAGGTGGCCCGTTCAGAACTGGGCCTTCGTTATCGCACCTATCTGTCTTGCTGCCATAGCATATGCGTTCAATTCTGTATGAAAATAGGTGTTAAGCCTTCCAATTTTTCGACATTTGATTTTTTTAAACAAGCTATATTTTTTTGGTAGATATAAAAACTTCGCCCATCCGCCATCCTTCAACTAACACGTGATCTAGCCACTTTATGCACCGCTTTATGAATGGATGAGATTGTTCCAATTCCGTATTCTTCATTTCTTCGTGGAATTGTCATCACCACAGGCATTCCCTGCTTTCGTTAGTCGTGATTTTGGAGCGACCTTAGTTGCCTCTATGAGATTTTCTGCCATGAATCTTATCCCACAATAAACAAAAATGATTCCATACTTTATTGATCCAGCCAGATATCAAGAATCAAATAGATATTCCTATCGGGGCTGAGAAGCCGCTGTTAGGAACATTGTCATTTATGTTCTAGATATCATAGACCCGACTGTGAGAATTGAGGAGGGCATTAATTTTAGGCTCTTTTCATTAAAAAGGCATTGTCTTTCAGTGCAACAAAATTGCGAGGCACTGCCGTTTCCAGGGTTAATTGTCGCGCCTATCACCCTGTCTCCGGCCACGTACTCTACAACCTGCGTTTTGATTGTATTCCAAAAACCATCACCTCTTCATTAAAGGATCACATAGTATCATGGGAATTGAAGTTCGATAAAGCTCGCCGTGGTTCGGCACGTAATTTGTTACTGCATTTTTTCCTATTTCGTTATGATTTGAAGCGTTTTTATACGTACGACGTGCACTTATGTGATATCATAGCTTGTTTCATCTTAAAAAAATACTGCAGAAATAGCAGGCATAGTCATTGCAAAATCCTGGTACCTTCCCTAGAAGGAGTACTCGCAACATATTCTTAAGAAGAAAAAGGCGTGATACATATTTATTGCCTCCCTCATCTTGTTTGTCATTGCCGCGTAGCCCAGGGCGGTGTAACCTCACGCTGTCGTGAATGTCATTAAAAGTATTCGAACGATATTTCTGAGCATAAATGGCTCGCAGGCCACGATCGCGGACAGTATTGACAAACTAAATAAAGTTGTTATCACTATTACCGTTATCAGTAGGCAGCATACAACCTCTCAAAAGAGTGCATGTGCTGAAAGGCTGGAAACGGTTCGTGAACCACATGTCAGTTACATATACCGGTTACTGGTACTAATTTATATCGGTTACTAGCACTGATTTAGATGTACACGCACTGCTCTGTCGGGTTCACAGCAGACTATCCACAGAGTGGTGGAAAGATAGGAATAAAAAGTTTCTGGGCATGCAGCCGAAAACACAGGACCATATTGATTGGT
Source organism: Rhipicephalus annulatus (assembly GCA_013436015.1). Lineage (NCBI taxonomy): Eukaryota > Metazoa > Arthropoda > Arachnida > Ixodida > Ixodidae > Rhipicephalus > Rhipicephalus annulatus. The sequence goes on from WOVY01004318.1 coordinate 94,152, forward strand.
GAAACGTGATTTTTGCCCTGCAGTGGGCGTGGACCAGCCGATGATGAGGAGAATTCTGAAAGCCAGGTAGTTTTCAGCTTACATCGAAGCCCGTAAACTGCCATAACTTATGCATACATTCATATTTAATGTTCGAAAATTTTGTTAAGGGCACCGAAAAACACGGACAGAAGAGGCTGTGTGATGCGATGGTGATGCGACTGGTGCGCGTAATTGTGAATGATTAAAGGATGACCGAGTGCACGTGCTGGGTCGCCTGAACAACGACGACGCCGAGGACCGGTACACGTGAGAGCGTGGAGCGCGAGCATCCAACAAACAAGGGCCAATGGCCGATCACCACGGAGTTTTGAAAGGCCAATCGGGACGAGACAAGTGGTGCCCCAGAGGAAGCCAATCCTGAAGGGCAAGAGAGCCAGTAGTTCGAGGCAAGCAGTGCAAGCGGAAAGGTCGTCACCGGACCGGGCGCTGAAGATGAGCCGTTGGGTTCCGGACCCGAGCCTACAGGACTTCAACCGGCCGGGGCCTCCTGCTGTCGGGTTCCCGTTCCAAAGGACCGTGGCCATCCGGTCCTGAACTCCTTTCCAGGGCCTGCGGACTTTGGTTCCGGCAGGCGAGCTACAGCCGTCGGGCTCCGGGCCCGAGCTGTGCGCCCAGCTGCTTGACTAGGTCGATCCTAGTTCCCTGACGCGTCGCCACCAGCCTGCGTTCTCCCGTCTCCGACGTGTACACGCTCCTCAAGCCGAAACCATCACGATTTGGTAGGGCTTTCCGACGTGTCGCCAGCAGCCAGCGTTCCCTCGTCCTCGTCCAGCCCACGCACTGACGCCGGAGTCACGGCGTTCCGGTTTCTCATCACCGCCGAAAGCCAACTTGTGGGTGAGACTGCACCGATACTCTTGCGCTACTCTCATCACTCAACCCCTTTCGAGCGTTAGGTTTAGTTACTGACTTTGAACGTTCTTGTTGGGTGTTTACAGATGTGTTTCGTCATGTCCAGTCAACTGTTTATTAAGTGTTTTGTTTTGTGAGGAATTTTCGCCTTTTTTTTTCTTTTCAATTAAACTTTTTGTGTGTTTCTTGGAAACCGAACGGCTTTGTCCTTATTAACAAAACTCTCTGAGGCTCAGCCCAGGAGGAAAACAAATTAGCAACAAGAACCTCGCATCACAAATTGGCGTCCGCGACAGGATAAAGTCGTTTTGTTTTTCCAGTAGATTTTTTTTTTTTTGACGCGGTTAACACGATGACGAACACGTGGGAGTTTAGAGTATGGTACGAGGAGCGGATGGAGAGGGAGCGTTGAGCAACGGGCTGCAGAACGAAAGGCGGCGAAGGGAAAAGCTTGAATTGGTGCTTAGGGCCAAGAAGGAGCAGCTTGAGCTCGAGACGCGCGAAAAAGAAAAACAGCTCGAACTGGAGACCGCGCAAAGAAGGAGCAGCTGGAATTAGAGAACCAAAACCTGCAACTGCGTCTTAGACTTGCCGAAGCTGAGATAGCCGTGTAGAGACAAGAACTGTTGACTCAGCACCAGGCTCAGCACAAGAAAGGAGTGTTTCATGCAGCGTTGAATCCTCATAATTTGATACCGGGATTTAATGAAAGCCGGGACGACTTGGACGCCTATTTAAAAAGGTTCGAGAGAGTCGCCATCGGTCAAAGAATGGCCTAGGGACAAATGGGCCACAGCTTTAAGTTTATGTTTGAGCGGAGAAGCCTTAAAGGTGTTTGGAAGACTTTCGCCGGAGGATTCACTCGATTATGATAAAGCCAAGTTGGCGTTGCTCCAGCGTTTCCGTTTTTACGGCCGAAGGGTATCGGGAAAAGTTCCGACAAAGCAAGCCACAGGACGGCGAAACAGGCAAGCAGTACGCAACTAGGCTACTAAGTTTTTTCGATCGGTTGGGTCGAAATGTCGAGGACCGGAAAAGAATATTCGGCTCTTCGTAAACTTGATAGTACAGAACAGTTTTTAAGAAACTGTCATCACCGTTGGCACTTTTCCTGCCGAGAAAAGAACTTCAACAAGCTAGAGGACATGGCCGAGGCTCAGATAACTTTTTAGAAAGCTCAGAGGCAAGTCAACCTGTTAGTTTTCAGAGAAAAAGTGGAATAAAAGCAATACGGAAAAAAGTGGTAGTTACTCGGAGAGAGGAGCAGTACGTTGTTTGTATGTGGCAAAATGGGTCCACAGGGCATCGGAGTGCCGATCAAGGCCAAAACAAACCTTTCTCTGATGGATATTGTCAGGAAGACGGGGCTGATTCCAAAACTTGCTCAAAGAAGAACGGTCAGCCAACAAGACGTCATGTCTTTTGTCGCCAGAGGAGCACTCAACGGAAGTGAAGCTTTCACCGGACAAAGAAGAGGACATGGCGGGGCGCCGTGAATACTCACACCGAAGTTTGCCACACACAAATGCCCGTGTTACAGGGCAGAATCTTTGGCCGAACCGTCTCGGTGTTGAGGGATACGGGTAGCAATACGCTGGTGGTGCGTC